>CAUYQG010069173.1:0-11483 GCA_963574415.1 Tarsius wallacei
TGGTAGTAGGTATACGCCACATTGCTTCATTTAATCCTCACAACAACCCTCTGATATAGGTTATATTACTATCCCCTTTTCAGGATTGAGGAAATTAAAATATCCAGAAGTAAGCCAGGCTCGGTGGCTCAGCCTGTAATCCCGCGCCTTTGGGAGGCTGAGGTGAGTGGATTGCCTGAGCCCGCGGGTTCGAGACCCGCTTGGGCAACTTGGTGAGACCTCATCTCTACAATAAATCAAAAATTAGCTGGGCGTGGTAGCGCGTGCCTGTAGTTCCAGCTACTTGGAAGGCTGAGGCGGAAGGATCGCCAGAGCCCAGCAGGTCGAGGCTGCGGTGGCCGGGAGTGGCCACTGCACTCTAGTCTGGGCGACAGTGAAACTCCAATTCAAAAAAAAAAAAAAATCCAGAAGTATAACAACTTGATCCAGGGTGCAAAGCTGGCAAGGGGCACAGCCAACATTTGAATACAAGGCCCGTCTTTTTTTTTTTTTTAAGTTTTAATTAATTTTTTTTTTTGAGTTGGAGTCTTACTCCATCGCCCTGGCTGGAGTGCAGTGGCACACTCACAGCCACCCCAGCGTTGACCTGCTGGGCTCCAGCGATCCTTCCATCTTAGCCTTCCAAGTAGTCAGAACTACAGGTGCGCGCTACCACGCCTGGCTAATTTTTAGTGATTCATTGTAGAGATAAGGTCTCACCAAGTTCCCCGGGCTGGTCTCGAACCCACGGGCTCAGGCAATCCACTTGCCTCGGCCTCCCAAAGTGCTGGGATTACAGGCTGAGCCACCGAGCCCAGCCAACTTTTAATGTTTTTATTTTAAAGATGTGGGGTACGGCCCTTAGTCTTAAATATCATGTTGATTTCTAGCAAGAATCTTCCATGTTGTGGTCAGAGTAATCTCTCATCACTACGACACGTCATCTACTTTCTTAAAACACCACAAAACAACACTACACCTGTGACTCAAGCCAGTTGGCTTTGGTGACTAGGCCCTTCCAGGGACGTTTTGAGTTACCTGGCATGCAGCATCCCCTGCCTCTTATTTTCTGACCCCCGCCCTGTACACTGCAGGCCACGCTACTCCTCAGCCTCTTTGTCTGGTGTTCTCACTTCCACCTCTCCACCTTCTGCCAAGCTGCTCCCAGAGCCAAAAGGCACTCCAGCTCCACTGCCAAATCCTCCTCCTCCTCCTCCTCCTCCTCCTCCTCACTCTGAGGCAAGCAGTTCCCTGTCTTTCCTCCCATCCAGGCTTTGCTCCGTGGAAACAAGAGGAGTTTCTTTTTCGCCTCTAAAAAGCCTTCCTCCATTTCAACGTACCACTCTCTGAAGTTGATACTTCACCCATGGCTGCCCCTGTCATGTATGCTTAATGAAAGTGCTTATTCTTGGTCCTTTGTACGTTGCTAGTCCTTGGGGCTGTAAAGGTAGGTGCAGATGAACAAACCTCGATGCCACATGCTATGTCCCAGGCTCTGGATACTGAGGATTCAACAGTTAACAAAAGCATACCGAGGCCCCTTCCTCATTCTAGGGAATACCCTCCTTCCGTTTCTGTGTTCGAGTGTCTACTGTCATAGGCCAGCTCTGGAGACAGACTGCCTGAGTTCACATTCCAGTTTTTCTACTTATAGTCTGTGTGACCTTGGACAAGTTAATTAACCTTTCTGTGCCTCAGTTTCTTGTAAATTAGGAGACACTAATAGCATCTCCCTCCAAGATGTTATTAGATTTAAATAAGTAAGTAGAGTTAATGCATGTGAAGTATTTGCGATAGCAGTACATTGTAAGTTCTCATTATATGCTAATTATTTCTATTGCTTTCTAAAGATAATTGAACACATAGATGGCAGACATCTTACTTTGGAAGTATTCTCAAGTCCCTTCTGCTAGGCTGTAAAGGAAAGAGACTTGTGTTCAGCCCTTTTGTATTTGCCATGCCTGGTATAGTGCTTTGCGCAGCGTGTGACAGGGTCAGTGGAGGAGGAGTCTGTTTTGAGGTTAGAGTGCATCTCAGCTCTCCCCTCAGAGCAAAACTGTTCACCAGAAAGATTCCAGTCTTATTAACATTTCTCTAGGAAAGCCAAATGTATGCTCAATGCCTTCTACTATTTGTGTAAAACGCTCGCTTTAATTTCTCACGAAACATGTCCCAAGGTTATCATATTAAAAACATCCTCTGCCGCAAAGAGAAATGACACGACTCACCTTGATTTTTCAATGGTAAAGGCATAGTTTCCCTGAGTTTGCTTAAAAGGTTTTTCATTTCTCGCATGTCTCTGTAAAATGGATAAAAAGAAAGAATAATCAGCTGTAAATTTCCAAAATGAAATCTCAAACAGTCCGTTCTATGAGACAAATGAAGGATGAGAGTCTGTGCCTAATTTTACTAGCTCTAGTTTCCAGTAGGCAAATATTGAATTTATTTTGCTTTTACAAGGAAGAAAAAATCGGAGATGGGTTGGCTCTGGAAAAAATGAGAATCACTCTGCCAAACATTTCCACAGGGCATTCTCCTACAGGATTCCTCACCTCTGCCTCCAATCAGACCTGGCTGAGATCAGAGAAGAGCCGTTAGTAAGAGGCCAAGGACACACAACTAGAACACAAGGCAAAACTGAGGCTGCGTGATGGTGCTACCAAGGCTTTATGGTCAGAGGGCTTTGGTGGCTGTGTAGGTTCACTTACTATTGCTTGCTTTTTTTTAATATACAGATTCAAAGGGTACAGCTCAGTTACCTGCATATAGTGCGTAGTAGTGAAGTCTGGGCTTTTAGTGTATCCTTCACCTGAATAACTTACATTGTAAACACTGAGTATTTTCTCTCTCCCACTCCCCTCCCACCCTTCTGAATCTCTAACGACGATCATTCTACACTCTGGGTCCACGTGTACCCATTATTTAGGTCCCACTTATAAGTGAGAAAGTGTGGTATTTGACTTTCTGTTTCTGAATAATTTCATGCAAGAGAATGGTCTCCAAGTCCCATCTCTGCTTGTTTTTAAAAGTCTCTCATTACTGTGACTGAAATTCAGCATAACATAGGTGTTAAGCATTTACAAAGGCCAATACCTACTGACTTGGAATAATGGGAGAGTAACAAATTCTAAAACCTGGAAGGGAGGGAGGGGAAAAAAGGGAGGGAGGGAGAAAGAGAAGAGAAGCGAAGAGAAGAGAACAGGAGAGGGAAAACCACCCAACCTGGGGACAGTTGGACCTTCCTCTAGCTATTGACCTGTCCTTCTAAGCTTTCCGGCTCCTCAGCTCATAGCATGCAACACCACTGCACACATTCAATATCCTCCCTCCTTTCAGAGTACATTTGATCCTAAAATCCCAAAACTGTAAAGCAGGAAGCCATTCTGGGAAGCTTCTAATCCAGTGTAGGGGAGAGCTGGCCTTTTCAAATTCTCGGGACAGTGGTTCCCACACACGTGTAGGTAGCCATGCACTGAAAACAGTGCTCTTGAAACCTCAGGACATAGGGGCAGAGTTCATTTAAAACAGTCAAAAATATGATTTGGTGCAAAAACCAGATATGTTTCTTAGTTAATTGAGAACAGGCAAGCATGAGCGGGTACCATGGGGTTTATGAACTTTTTGAGAGGAAGATTATCCTAAAGTTGAAGAAATTCTTTCTATCCATGGATTTTTCTTCTGGCATTTGAGGAAAGAGAGTCACCACTTAATGTTAGGCGTGAAAACTCTCAGTCTATTTCACAAAACACCCCTGCTCTGTTGAGCATGTTTTGAGGTCCACTGTCTTAGGGCGGTTCTGAGACCCCATGGGGCCTCCTTCACAAGTGTTGACTAGTAAATGAAAAGGAACTCAAGTCTCAGGAATAACTGATTGGAAAAGGAAGGGATAGCGGCCTTGCAGATCTGCAGAAGTGCTCCTGCAAAATATCCTGAATACTTTCCCACAGATGGGAGATGTGAGAGTGTGTCTGTGGAAGATGGCGGGTGGGGGCAAGAGAAAGGGGGAATCATCCTCCCTTACAGAAGTGTTTTCACGTAAGACCTCAAGAGCAGGGGGAATGGGTGGGGAAAGGCTAGGAATGCGACATGTGGGACTGAGGCAAAATCTCCCTGAGTAAAGCACCAATTTTTTCTTTTTTTGAGTTGGAGTCTCACTCAGTCGCCCAGGCTAGAGTGCAGTGGCTCACTCATGGCCACTGCAGCCTCGACCTGCTGGGCTCAGGCGATCCTTCCACTTCAGCCTTCTAAGTAGCTGGAACCACAGGCATGTGCCACCACACGCCCGGCTAATTTTTTGATTTATTGTAGAGAAGAGTTCTCACCATGTTGCTCAGGCTGGTCTCAAATCCCTGAGCTTGGGCAATCCTCTCACTTTCGCCTCTCAAAGTGCTGGGATTAAAGGCATGAGCCACGGCACCCGGCCTGAGCACCAATTCTTAACCTTTGCCGTGGCACAGGAGAATCACCTTACACCCAGGTCCCGCCCCAAGATAGCCCAATTTGATTGGTTCATGGGGGAGGGGCCCGGACATCAATGTTTTTTTAAAAGCCCTGCTGGAGACCCACGATCTCTCAGGGTAGAAAGCCTAAGGCAGCGACATCCAGGACCAGGTCTACTGTGCTTACCTCCATCTCTGACCAGAATCTGGGCTTTCAGGCTGGACTGAATCACTGCTGGCACTGTGGGTTATACTGCCCTATTCTTACTGCCATTCATAGCTTGCTTTCTTACACACTTAACAAGACTTGGATATAACTGCCGTGCAAGGTGTCTGAAAACGAAACTGGCTTCACTGATGGTTTATGCCCTGATATGGCATTTCAGCAGATATTTTTTTTTCCCTGAGAACAGAGCAAAGATTTTCTACTTCATAAATTAAGATAAATCACTCCCTCATCATTTGTCTATAGTTCTATCAAACTGCGCCAAACAGCTTTATTGTTTGAATTGTTGGATTTCCAAGCTTATACAAAATCCAAGTTTTATTAATAGCACATAATTACCACATGCTTCAATTTTCTATAAACACAGAAATTCAGTAATTAGCTTTAGAATTATATTGCAATCTGAAAGTAGAACCACAATGGCTATAAGTACCATTGTGTTACATTTCTAAAAATAAAAAATAAAATAAAATGTTCATTATCTTGTCAGTGACTCAACGTCACACACACAGAACACTCAGTGGAATTGCCTGGTATTCATTCAGCTGCTTTGTGCCAGCTCTGGGGACATGAGTAGCAAAGGGCACAGATACCAGTGAGAAGGCCAATAAACAAGGGTCCTGTCTTTCTGCCTCACAGAATTTCATTTTCAGCATATAGATGGGACATGGTATGTATTCTAATATTATCGTTACTCCCTTTTCTCAAGTAAAATAGAATCACTATAAAATCTCTTCTTCCCAAGAAAGAAACTTTCTAGAAGTGAGCTCCTGAAGTTGGTAAGACAATGCATTAACTTGCTTTGACCATGAAGGGGCCATCAGCTATCTTTGGAGAATGAGAGAAGTGGGATCTGGTATAGGCCTTTGTGAACTGAACAGAAGGCTTAGTGCCCGAATAGCCCCTAAGCAGGCCATTCCATGTACCTGAAATCTGAGCGTCTACTAGAGACATCCTTGTATAATTTTGTATTCTTCTCCCCTAAACAAATGACATTTTTGGGAAGCAGCCCAGTGGGTGAACTGTGACAGAATGCAGATCCAACTTTCTCCCCTCCAAGGAGAAATGCTGTTCTCTTTTTCCATGGAGATGCAATGTGTTAGAACGGGGTAAGCAGAGGCCTGGGTGCCTGCACCTACTGTAGGTGCCACCATTCCCCTGTAAAATTGGGCTACTTGCCCTCTCTGTCGGTTTTCTTAGCTGCAGATTAGGCAGGCTCCAAGGTCCCTGCCAGCACTATGCTTTTTTGGCAGACCAGAGAGAGCTCTGTTTCTGAATCTGAAGTAGAAAACCTCCACTCTCTGTGGCCTCTAAGAGCATTAACTGGAGGAGGATTGACAGTCTATTCAGGGTAACTTCCCACTTACCTTTCAGTATTCTCAATGTCTGTGGAAACCTGCCAGGAATGTTGCTGACTATCGACGGGGGATGATGAGGAGTCCTCTATGGCAGGTGTTTCAGCACTCTCTTCAACTTTGCAATCCAAACTCTTGGTTCCCCCACCAGGTTCTTTTCCTAAGTCAGAAGGGGCAGGGGGATTGGGGGGTTTATTGGTAAAGAGAAAGGGGATAAGAAATCATAAATCCAAGTTCTACACCCAGGATGTCCCTGCAAAGGTTGGCTATGCTTTGAGTCAAATGCGCCATTAGCTCTAATAGTTTTCTGAACAATTAAATAATTGCGTGCGTTTGTATAACTATAGTGCCAAAAAATGTGTACACATTTTAAGAAAGGAAAAAACTGTATTAAAATTGTAATACTCAATCAGATAAGTACAAATCATGTTTGACTTCTGCAATTACAAGAGGTGCTCAGAGTGGATACCATCAGTGTCCAGACACTTCTGATTACGGCAAACATCTCTTAAAATGTGTATATAATTTTTTGGCACCCCTGGTATATATATCTGTATACATATATGTGTGCTTTGTGTGTGCATGTAGCATATTTTCACAATCTGGGAGAGATCTCTTGAGGTCAATGCAACCAAAATACCAAGATAAAATTAAGGCCCCTGTCTTTGATGGAGTATCACAGCAGGAAGAATGAGAGTTCCTGCTGTTCTCTCTGATTCTAGACACTGGCTTTCTCAGTAAGCAGCAGAGATCTTGCATCTGGCTTCCAATGTCTTGGCTCTTTACCTCCTTTAGTGCAACCTTCTATGAGGAGAGAGCCTGGCATTATGATCCAGCCTTACTCTGCTGACACCAGGAAGTGCCATCAACTCGAGTACCAAGTGAAGGCCTTGTACTGCGTAGCCATCTACAGCAATGCACGGTCAACACATTAAGACTAGTATTTGCCACGACTGATCTCAAGTGGATAAATGGGTACTTTCTGGAAAAAAAAAATCTCCAAGTTAGTTCAGCCATAAATTTATGTAAAATTAAGTGGGAGGGCTTGGCTATGGCCTAGTTATATTCTGTTAATGTCTTTCAATCTGCCTTGAAAATCTGTGCATCCACTGAGTATATCCTAGTACCATACAAGTGGCCAATAAGGCCTGAGAACTGGGTTTTAAGCCTGCCTTTGTCATTTGTTTATTCACTCACTCATTCATTCATTCACTTGCAAATACTTCTTAGCTGTAGTACCAAGCACTGGGCTTGATGCTAAAATGCAGTCTCTGTCTGATGGAGCTTAAAGTGCTGGAAATAGACAATACAAAGATACAAATAATTTCCATGCTGTTGTGTAACATAATGTAGTCTTAGGAAAAGGGTAGCTTTTACTCTTTCATCCAGTTTTATTTTTATTATGTGGATATAGTTCCAGACTGTTCGTTAGGCAATTGTTACAGCCTACATGAATTGAACATTCATGAGGTAATAGCTACATCACCTTATCTCAGTTTCCCCAATCCTGGTGTGATGATTTTGCATAAATAAGAAAACAAATAAACAAAAAAACAAAACACACAAATGTATGAAGTGGATGACTGTTCATGGTAAAAATCTAACGGGAAGTTTTTTTCCTTGGATTCCTAATCTAGAGGGAATTAGCAAAAATCTTGCCCCTGCAATTTCTACCCCATGTGGCAGCAACACAAGGAGAAAGAGTCAAGCGATTAATTGGTGACTATACGTATTTCATCAAACTATAGTAGAAATGGACCTCTGTCCATAACAGCTAAAGTACAAATACAAGTTTACTGATTCTTCCTTGTGTACTTTATGCACATGGATCCTGGGTGATGGAACTTGCCTGAGGAATTGTTTTTTCAATTTTATGGTATGCTGTTGGGTGGAAATTAATTAAGCACATAATTTAGCACATTGCCATTTCACAGTGGGAGGGCACTGACCTCTTAAAAGCATTTGCATTTTGCCTCCTGGCAGAGTGCAGCAAATGTAGTCAGTCCACTTGCTACCTGCCTCTGGGCAGGGTCAGCCTTAGGACATGAGTCTGAGCAAGGGTGGCTGAAATCTTGGGTAGGGACAGAAGCAGAGGCTTCCAAAAAACAGCCCTCTGCTTTTCAAACTCTAAAGGTTCCTAGGACACTCCTGTGGGTTGGAAATGCCGGCAAATGGTGCACGGCATCAGAGAGGAGAAAGGGAAGATACACACACAGACAGAATTCTCTGTTTTATAAGCTTTGCCTGGTTTGGGGACCACAGTATTCCTTGTCCTGTGGTCAGAACTACAGAGTCTGAAGCTTTTATTCCAATGGAGACAAAGGAGGACACAAGGAATGTGATATTTCTTCTCTCCACCTCCCTCATATTAATACCTTTTACATGCAAAGGCACAAACATAATCCAGTTGACATCTTTGATTACACGTATTGCCTGTGATTATTCTACTACTTATATAAGACAAGCACTATTCCGTAACTTTTTCAAGCAAAATATATTTTCAAAGGCATTCCTGAAACACCCATGGGCTTGGGGTGGCAAGTGATATTCTCCTCTTCCTTATTTTCAGGGCTTCTAGATCTAACCCTGCTAATGTGACTGAACCAGAATGAAAACCTTCAGTGTTAGACCTCAGAGGAGGGCTTTCTGTCAGCCCACAGAATCTCTGCAGAAGTTGATATTGTATCTTCTCTGGCTAAAATGTCTTAAAAGACAGAAAAGATCAATATGAATTTAAGGAATGTCCAATTCCAGAACATAGTGGTGTCAAGTTAACTCTGCAAATGAATTAGAATTGCTTTTATTTATTGGTAGCACTGACTTTATGCTAGGTATCCCTTTCCACATTACATGTTTACTGCCTTCATAGAATTTTCCCTTATTAGCATTTCTAAATCTTGCTTACGTATTTGCTTATTGGCTTACTGTTTGCCCTCTGTTTCCCCACCTTTATTTTTCATTTCCAAACTACGCAGGTAAACACTGGATGTCCAGGATCTTTATCTGTTTTCTTCAACTTTATAAGCTCAGTACCAAGAACCAAGCCTCACACGTGGTAGAAGCACAATATATACACGGCATTTAAAAAGGTAATCATACTATGTATGTTGTTATACAATGCATTTTGCTACTTTAATATGGCTTAGAGATATTTTCATGTTAGTGCATTTGACTTGTGGAATGCGTTCTAATGGAGGGGTAGTATTCCATAATAAAGAATGTCGATTGTGATTGTTCTGTTTTTCCACAATATCCAACACTTGTATAGGACCGATTCTTTGAGGCCGAATACCAAGACAAAGTGTACATATATACATTTTCTATTTTAATATGTGTTGCCAAGTTGGGCTCCGAAAAGCCTATGCTAATTTATACTTTACTTTTATCAACCGTAAACCAGAGGACCCATTTTCCCACACCTTTGCCAGCACTTCATATTATCAACATAATTTTTGCTAATCTAATGGGGGAAAATAGAATCTCATAGCACTTTTATTTTTCATTTCCTTTATTACTACTGAAACTAAATTTATTTTCATATGTTAATTGACCATTTGTGTTTCTTCTTTACATTTTCTATTTACATCATTTGCCCATTGAAGTGATGAGTTGTCTTTCCTATTGATTTGCAGGCGTTCTCGCCATAAAATGGAAAGTGATCATTTGTTATCATATATACTGCTTATATCTCTCAGCCTATTATGTCTTTTAATTTTGTTTATAATGTTTGTTGTGAGTTAATTTTGTATAGTCAAAGCTGTTCACCTTTTAAAATGTTTTTTGGCTTTATGCCTTGCCTAGATTTTCTTCTAATACTTACACAACTTTGAAATGCTCAGCTCTGTAATTCATCTGTAATTTATTTTGCAAATGGCGTGTTATAAGAATCTAACTTTTTAGCTGATATGAAAAGCCAATTGCTCCAATGCTATTTACAGACTTTTCTATTGACCTTACTGCTCTTTCTAATATATTAAGTTCTCATATAAATGTGAGTTTGTTTCTGGACACATTATTTATTTTGTGTTTATTTCTTTGTTTATCCTTGTGCCAATTCCATGGTATTTTAATTATTATGGTCTTGGTATTTGGTAGGAAAAATTCTCCTTCATTGATATTTTTTCACTGAAATTTCTGAATTCACTGCAACTGAATCTATTAATTACTACCATGTGGGACTTGGACATTTAATAAAGGATGAATCATTGCTTATTTCTTCAGTATTGTTTAATTCTAATGGTTTGTTTAAAATGCTTCCTCTTCTTGAGCTAATGTTGATAATTCATTCATCTTAGAAGACCATCCACTAAATACATTTTTAATAGCATAAAGTTGAATATAGTTTTTTCTCATAACCATCCCATATCCCTAATGTTGTTTATTTATGGCTCCCAATTTATTTGTATACCACTATTTCTTAAATTTCATATGTACCTTCCTCTTTCTTGAATTCAGTTTTCATTTTCGGGAGCATATTCTTGACTAATTACTTCAGAAGAGATGTGTGGAATGCAAAATTTCTTAGTTTTTACATGACTGAAAATACATTTTCTCTTCTCTTTCTTTGTGCTTACACTTAGACTCTAATTGGCTAGATATAGAAATCCGTGTTCAAACTACGTTTTTCTAAGAAATTGGATGACATTGTTCTCTTGTCTTCTATCTATACCTAGGGTTGTTTTGTATCTAGCCTGTTTATGGCACTCTGAAAAATTTTTAGGTTGTTATCTTTAAACATTCAAGTTCTAAAATGGCTCCTAAATATGGCTAGGTATGTGGCATTTTCATGTTCCTTTTTCTTGGCGTTTGCCATTTATTTTCTCCAGTTTATTATTTTGAAAATATATAAAGATTATATATAATGTTTTACACATAAAAGTATATGTGTAATTCTTTTGATAAACCATTTAAGAGTAAGTTGCAGACATTAATAACACTTTATCCTAAATATTTCAGTACATTTCTCCTAAAGAACAAGGATGCTTTCCTATGTAACCTTAAAACAATTATCACACCAACATTTTAAAATTGTTATTACATATGATTCAATACAATTTGATACACTACTATGATTTAATATATAATCTATATTAAAATTTTCCCAAATGTTCCAATAATGCCCTTTATAGCTTTTTTTTTTTTTTTTTTAATTGAGGGATCCAGTTAGGGACGATCCACTAAATTTCTTTATGTTTCTTTATTCCTTTTTTTTTTTTTTTTTTTTAGTTTGAGTCTCGCACCGTCGCCCAGAATGGAGTGCAGTGGCCGCACCCGGCCACCGCAGCCACGACCCCCTGGGCTCCGGCGATCCTTCCGCCTCAGCCTTCCGAGTAGCCGGAACTACGCGCGCTACCACGCCCGGCTGATTTTTTGATTTATTGTAGAGATGAGGTCTCGCTTGCCCAGGTGGGTCTCGAACCCGGGTGTTTTTTTTTTTTAACTCAATATTATGCTTGTGAGATTTATCCATATAGAGATGTGTTA
>CAUYQG010069182.1:0-19519 GCA_963574415.1 Tarsius wallacei
TGCCTATTTCTTAAACTTTGTTTTAACACATCAGTTAGGCTGCTTGTGGTTGTAAATAATGGCTTTCTGAAAATAATATGGAGATTGTTTTTATCTCACATGACTAGAAGTTCAAAGGGTTAACTGTATTAAGATTGATTAATTCTGGAATACAGGTATATACTTAGGGCTCTACCATCAAGGAAAAACATGGTGAGAGAGATGGTTTTGGCATCAGGCGATCAACAGTGTCTACCACATTCTCTCTCTTCTGCTACCACATCTAACAGTCGATTGCCCTTTGCCTAAGGTAACCTGTGCCCATTTCTGTGGCTTGTAAAAAAGGAATCTCAATGCATGTGCAGGCCCGATGGGATACTGTGTCGCCACTGGAATGTAAGTGCCTGCAGACAGGAACATGTCCAATTGCTCACCACCATGCTTTATCCCCAGCACCTGAAACACTGCCTGGCATACAGTAGTGACCAAAAATTTGATTGCCAACCGACCAGTGGACAAAATGACTAGAATGTAATCAGTATGAGGGCACACTTTTTTTGTTCTTTTTGTTGACTGTGGAATCCCTAGTGCCCAGAACAGTGCCTAGCACATAGTTGGCATTTAATAAATATTAGTTGAATAAATACATGAATTTTGGGAGCATCTGCAGTGGACCTGGCTGTGCACTAAAGTCTGGAAATATAGCTGGGGTAAACAAGTCAAACAAATAAGCTCTGAATCCCCAGAGATATTAGGGACACACAAATAATTAGCCTTAGGAGCTTTCTTCTCACAACCACTCTCAAGAAGAGAGAACACACATCCGAGAATCCAAGGGCAAATTGGGCCACTTTCCTTAGCATTGATCTGCCCTTTCTTATTGCCATCTGCTCCCTTCAGGATGTTCCTCGGGAAAAAAAGAAGAAACCAAATAAAATTAAAGATGTTGCCAGATGCTCCCAGCAGAAGTAACATCTTGGGTGAAAATTTCCCAGGCCCATGATACATTAATTGGGGCTGGGAGGTTGGGGACGTCAGGAAGAGGCCCACATAAAATGTGTTTTTCTGGAGACAGTCTCCAGGAGGAAGGACTTGAGGACCCCAGGTAGAGGTCACAGCATCACAGTTCATAATATCGGCAAAGCACATCACCAATCTGAAACGCTGACATGGCACCTTCTCTACCCCACCCTTGGCTTCCTGAAGGGTGGAATCTGTGGTTCTCTCTCTCACGTTCATCCTGTGCCTGGTGAATGCCCATCCAATTAGCAGGTGCTCAAGGAAAATCCCAGCAGGATGCTGGAGGGCACTTCTAAGTCAACATGTCTGAAATGCAGCTCTCTTCTTCCTGCCCTCCAGCATCACCCAATACCACTGCCTGCACCATGCAGCACTGGTGGAGCATTCGTTGTCCCCAATCCTGGTTGATGTCATCCCAATTCACTCCATCCCTCAAGTCAGAAACTGCAGTCATTCCAAGCCCTTCCCTCTTCCTCACCTCCTACATACAAGAGCCATCTTTGTAGCTTCATCCTGTAGCCACACCCCTAGCCTGGCTGTCCCCGTAACTTGCCTGAACGACCTCAGCCATCTCCCATGTGATCACTTTGTCCAATGGCTCTGCCCTTCTCGGTCATTTCTCACATAACAGCCAGAATGATCTTTGTGAAGCACCATCCTTATCTTGATACTCCCATGCTCATAAATCTTTGAGTGATTCTTTGCCTCCTTCTCAAGGCATTGAGTGCCCATCCCAATCTGGGTCCACCTCCCCTTCTGGTTTTGCTGCCTTGCTCCTCCTTCTCGGCCCCGAATGCCACGGCACATTCCCTGTGCTTAGAGATTTTTGAGTACAGATCACATTATCTGACAACTGTCTACATGCCTTTCTCCTCCCCTGGATCCTGACCCCTGGGACTCTGGGATTACGACTTTCACATGTGCATCTCTCTCCACTGCCTTGCTGCTTCCCAAGGCACCCGCTCCCAGCCAGTCCAGCTGCCTTCATAGTCTTCCTTCATGAGTTTTCTCCTAACTCCATCCTAGCAGTCATACTGCTGCCTCCACTTGCTAGCACCTTTGTGCTTTGCTCCCAATACCCAAATCTCATTCATTTTACAAGTCCTTCCTCCATGCTGCCTTCCCTGATAGCTCATGTACTTCCTTTTGCTCTGTTTTCCAGAATGGAAAATGGGAACAGTAAACTTGTCTGCCAAATTTATTGCTCTATCCCAACTGCTTAGAACAACGCACAATTTCAAAGGTGAAGAACAATGTGAAAATGAAAAAGAAAGGGTGAAGGAAGAAAGAAAGTGGAAGACTGGCTGCCCAGCACTGAGTCTTTGCTATCTCCTCCTCTTTGTTCTTCATCTGTGTTTATGCATTTGTCTGGTCCGACAAGTCATTGTTGCCTAAGGTGACTAGAGGTGCTTTCTGGGCATATGTGAGATTTCCCCTGTGTATACCAATTCAACAAATATTTGCTGAGTACTTACAGTGCTGAGCACTAGGCACTAGAACACTGAGGCACACGTGCATGGTCCCTGATGTGAATGAGGAGACAATTCGGCTATCAAGGAGCAGAGCAGTCATGTAGCCAGTGGAGCTGCATTGGTTGTCAAGATATTAAAATGAGTCCAGACTTGTTTATAAACAGCTATTACTTTTAGCTCCCTAAGAATGCTCTATAATCTCAGTTGCCCTGGGCCCTTCTGAGAGTCTCAGATCTTGCTACAGCCCAACATCTAAAGGGCTAGCACCTGACCAAGGAGGGACCTGGCGTTGGTTTTGATTTTGTAGTACCCTTGCCATGTATTTTGAATGTCACCTCTGGGTGGAAGAACAACTGGGAGGTCAGGTGGGTTCATCCAATGTGGGCTTGGTTCTGTTTGTTGAATGAACTGTCTGCAAGAACCACAAAAGGGAGTGACAGAGAGCCAACACTTCCACAGAAGTGGCTATATGGGAGTGGGAGTGACGCCCAGACATCACCAAGACAGCAACAAAAGAGTTTATGAAACTCAGGGAAAGGATCCAAGCTCTGGTGTTGGCTTTCACTGGCAAATTGCTTAGTGTGGCCTCGAGCTCTTTCATAAAGGGGTTGTATCCTGGATTCTCCACATATTAGTTCAGCTTGTTTTCAACTTTGAGTCAAGTTTCCTGGTAATTATTGTTTCTTGGTTATAATGGTGAAGTTACCTCACCTTTGAGTTCTTGCTTCCCATATGGAGAGAAGTTTTCCAAAAAACAAACAAACAAAAAAACCATGTAAAAAGCCAAACTTTTGGAGGTTTGATTTTATTTTTGTATCAATGTCAATATCCTGCATGTCATATTGTACTATAGTTTTACAAAATGTTACCATTGGGGGAAAATTGGCAAAATGTACAAGTGACCTTTCGGAATTATTTCTTACACATGCACGTGAATCTAAATTTATCTCAAAAATAATTTTAATTAAAAAAATTTTAATTCAGTAGCCTCTTCTCACAGGGAGGGCCTGGTCAGAGACTGGCTGAGTGTTTTATAAACGAGTGGTAGGCCAGAGAGGGTGTGGAGGACCCAGAAGTCCAGAGATCCTCCTGCTAAAAAAGACAAAGAGTCCTTGGGCAGCTGCAACATCATTCTCACCTGAAGGCTCCAGCACCCTAGATGCAGACCCCAGGTTTGATGTCCCATCTGCTATGACCACCAACAGAGTGGCCCCTCCAGAGTCCTCAGGTCCTTTGGGTCTATAGGAGATGTCAGTTGTTTTTTTCTGTCTAAAAACCCTTCCATCCTGCAACAGCAACCTGCTTCTGCAAGTGAACTCCCTGCTTTCCCGTGCCACATGTTTCTGGAGCAGTTGTCAATCATGCCGCTCTACCTGTTGGGCCAAAGAATGGGCAAAAACACAGGCCTGGTCTTCCTTCCCACAGGCAGTAGTCACTGACCCAGGATTGGCCTCATGACCAGAGCTGGGCCAGAGTCCATCTGGCTTCCCATCTGGATGGAGAAGTACTCTTTCTTTTGGCATTGCTGAGATAGATGATGCTAAACCTGCAGCTGCACAAGGCAATGCCTACTCTACCTGCCCTACAAGGGGAGAGTCCATCAGCAGAAAGAGGTATTGGATCAATATGGAGAGAATTCAAGAAATGAGAGAGAGAAAGGGAGAAAGCAGCCTCACCTGAGAAGCATGAGACAGTGCATCCTCTGCCCATTTCATGAAGGGTTAAGCCATGGGTTCATGATAGAAATCAGCTTGAGTTGGGCCTCTGTCATGAACCCATGGCTTAACCCTTCATGCAATGAGCCTGTGAACTAGACTGTCATCCTCAGTGCACAGCTGTGGCCAGCTGGCCCCAGTGAAAGCCCTGCACAATTTTCTCCAAGGCTGTACTAACACTGAAAACAGACATGTTTTTAACAGTGGCAAATCACTAGTTCCATGAATGATAAATGGAATGAAATGACAGAAGGGCCACACTGGGCCAAGAAGCAGCAGTCAAGTCTCATGGACACGTAGAACGTGCTCTGAGATCCTAGCGGTCCCTGTGCTGAGGCGCTGGCTATTCCAAAAGATTAATATTGTTTACATGAGCTATTAGTGTCAGTGCAGGAAAGGATGAGCCTGGCAGAGAAGATGTCATGTAAACAACTCCATCTCTATCTCAGGGTCTAGATTACTGCTCTAGACATTCAATTCAGGGAGAGTTTGCCAAATACCTGAAAAGTGCTGAACAACAGCCTAGCCACTGTGGGAATGGAGAGGTGAGCAAGACTGGAGTCTTTCCCTCAGGAACATTGGCCTTTTGGGAAGACAGTCACCAACAATAGGTGCAGTATGGTGAGGTTAAAAACAGCACTCTGGAGTCAGAATGTCTGGATTCAAAATCCCAGCTTGGCCCAACCAATGAGCAGCCAGGACCCAGACATAAATATCAGCTGCATTTCTTGAACAAGCAACCTAGCCTCTGTGGTCTTTGTGCCTCAGTTTTCCTCTTAGTGAAGTGAGGATAGCAACAGTGCCTACCTCAGTGGCATGGTGAGGACTGAATCAAATAACACATGTAAAATTCCTGGCAGATAGGGCATGTTGGTAAATGGTATCTGTATTGTTACTATCATCATTGTCATCATCATCATTGATCATTATTACCATCATTATCACCAGAACTACAAGGAGGACTTCAGAATAAGCTATGAAGGAGGTCAAAGTTCTATGGGAATAGGGGGAGAAAATGTAATTGGGGGTTCTGAAGAGGCTTTCTGGAGTAGGTGGCACTTGAGCTAGACCTGGCAGGGTAGATGGGAGGGAGATGGTCTCAGAGCTACAAGGCTAAAGGGCACTGAGACTAGAGCCAACTAGAGTGTCTTGTCTAAACAACTAGACAAAATACATGAAACAATTCATATGCCCATGGTCACAACAACATTATTTATAGCATTTCTGCTGTTCTAACCACCCATGCTTCAGTGAAGACCATCTTATAGAAGCAAGGGAGGTACTTAAGCACCCCAAAACCCAAGATCTGAGCCACATCATTTCATGTAATCTTGGCCTTGCTGTTACGTCTACATCTTGATTCTGGAAGCTAGGAGAACTGTCTTGTCTACAGCCTCCTGAGGTAGCAGTCTACCATTTCCTCTTTCTGGACCAAAACCTTAAGTCTCATAGAACTGTGCTCTCAAAACCCCCTGCCCAAGCCTATTCTCCAGAAGATTTCATTGCCTATACTGGCTAGGCCCAGCCCACCACAGCTTTAAGCATGGTGTCTGGCACGTGGCAGGCTCCCAGCTCATGTATGATGAATAAATAAATTGAGCATACTGTTGTCTCACTTAACCCTGAACTATAGCCTCCGTAACTGGTGATGAGCTACATGAAAATTTGGCTGGTACACGGGCTGTCTGACTCATACCTCTCTGTGGGCAGCCAGGTGTCCAGAAATATACATCAGGTCCTCTGATGCTTTATCCCCTAGGTGGTTCCCCTTCCTTGGGCCTCAGGAGTCTCCACAAAGAGTCCCTCCTCCCCCCGGTCATATGGTTTCAGAATTACTTAGAAGGCAGTTCTTATCAGAGGAAACCTTAGGTAGTGGCTATCCTCACCCAAACACACACACAAAATCTAAGTTCATTCAGTGGCTATCTGTTGTTTCTTGTTATCCTCTTGTTCTGGCAATGGCTACTTAACTGTCTTCTGGAGAAGGCCCTGTCCTCCACTCTTCATCCATGGGGTTAAAGTGTGGCTGACACCCATCCCCACTTTTTCCACAGGTGGCCATTTAACCTGGGCTTGCCCAGCCTTCACATTCCATTCCCCCTAGTCACAGTGGTAAAGTTCAGGAGGGTAAAGAGATGATCCCAGCTGGTCCAGTAAGGGAAAGATCTGAGACTTTGATGGAACTCTTGGGACTAGAAGCTCTCTTCGTGGATGTTGGCTCCCAGCAGCTGATTTGGTACTTCATGTGGAGAACCTGTCAGAGGGTGAAGCCAACAGAGAGGACAACAGAGCTGGGACATGATCAAGGAGCATTTGAGTGACTGGAGTTAGCCATGCCTGAAACTAACCTCACCTGGTAAGCCAATAAATTGTTTTTTGCTTAAACCAGTTTAAGTTGGGTTTTCTGTCATTCATGACTGATGGCACAAAAGGGGCAGCAGGAAGGCCAGTTCATGTGTCCAGTGAAACCCTGTCTTGAACCCCAGGAGATCAAAGAGTTTTCATTCTTGAGAAATTGCTTTTTCCATTCATTCAACAAATATTTATCAAGCCCCTGTGAACAGTCCTGGGAAGTGTTTTTATCTCCAAAATCATAAGAGTGATTGGTGCATGGTTATCAGTGGTGGTCAGGGATGGGTCTCTGAGGAGGTGAGTGATAAGTGAGACCTGAGAAATTAGAGAAATGCACAGTGGTCTAGTAGGATGAGAGCACACCACGAGGCGTGGGCTCTGGATCCCTGCTCAGCTGCTCACCAGCCACAGGGTCTTCTCAGGTAAGTACCTGGAACTCTCTGGCTGGCCCTCAGTTAGCATACACTTAAAATTGGAATATTTAATATCAGTCCTGCTGAAGCCTAGTCCTTGTAAAAACAAGCCTAGTCCTTGTAAAAACAAACAACAAAAAAATGATTTAAACTGTTAAAAGCAATATGTTTCTGGATGAGAGAAAACAATGAAATAAATTGATATGAGGTACTTGAATTTCTGATCAAAATAGAGTAACAGAAATCATATTTATCTTATCACCTTAAACAACTAGACAAAATATATGAAATAACTCATACACCCATGTTCATGTTCACAACAACATTATTTACAACAGCTAGAACCTAGAAGATGACTGGGCTTGGTGGCTCAGCCTATAATCACAGCACTTTGGGAGGACGAGGTGAGCGGATTGCCTGAACCTGTGGGTTCGAGACCAGCCTGGGCAACTTGGCGAGACCTCATCTCTACAATAAATACAAAAAAAAAAAAAAATTAGCCAGGGGTGGTAGTGTGCTCCTGTAGTTCCAGCTACTTTGAAGGCTGAGGCAGAAAGATCGCCAGAGCCCAGCAGGTCGAAGCTGGGGCGGCCGTGAGTTTGCCACTGCACTCTAGTCTGGGCGACAGAGTGAGACTCCATCTCAAAAAAGAAAAAAAAAAAAAACCTAGAAGAAACCCAAGTGTCCAGTGACAGATTTATGGATAAGCAAAATGTGGTATATAATACAATGGAATATCATTTAGCCTTAAAAAGGAAGGAAATTCTGACATGTACTACAACATGGGTGAAGCTTGAGGATATTATGCCAGTCACAAAATAAAAAAATACTGCCTGATTCTACTTATCTGAGGTGGTTAGAGTAGTCAAATTCATAAAGACAAAAAGTAGAAAGCAGGACAGTGGTAGCCAGGGACTGCAGTGGGGAGGAAATTGGGAGACAGTATTTATGGGCACAAAGCTTTAGTTTTATAAGATGAGAAGCCTATGGAGATGGATGGTGAGGATGGCTGCACAACAACATGAAGTATTATTAACACTGAACTGACACTTCACAACGGTTAAGATGGCAAATTTTAGGCTATGTATATCTCACCACAATAAAAACAGTGGTCCCCAGACATTAGGTTAAAGGCAGTGCAGGATCTCTGAGAAAGAAGAAACAAAGAAAGGAGCCCTTCAGTTCTGCCAGCTTGCACGTGAAGAGGGTTTCCAGGCTGCAGTGCAGGAAAGGTCATCCCAGGAAGACCCCAGTGGTCTCTGAGTTGAAGAGATAGAGTTGGAAGTTTGGAGAAGGCAATGGAGCTGGAGTTTGCAGGGCAGAGTATCATAGAAGAGAGATCTGCATGGAGAGGACTCTGGAGAGACCCTTCAGTACTCAGCAGAGGACTGAGCGGCATATATGTGTGAGGGGACAATCCAAGAGAAATCCACGAGAAAGAGCTACTAAAAATGAGCAGGCAGAACAATTCCCAGAGTTTATAGAGAACTTGGAACAGTGTACATGTCCAGCAACCAGAATGGAGAAACTGTGTAATGTATAGCTCTACACTAAAGACTGGTCTGATATAGCCCAACAAAGCTTAAAGCTAGTCTTAGCAGGATCAAACTGTATCCAAGTAACTTAAATGAGTTTCAAAACAAGGCTCATAAACATTTAAAGAAATACAAAAAAATCCAGCTCACAACATTGTAAGATTTACAACGTCTGACATTCAGTCAAAAATTGTCAGATACACAGGTCAAACGCAGTGGCTCATGCCTGTAACCTGTAATTCCAGCACTCTGAAGAGCAATGGAGGTCAGAGGGTGAAGGCCGAGGTGGGAGGATCGCTTGAACCCAGGAGTTTGAGAACCGCCTAGACAACATAGTGAGACCTAGTCTTTACAAAAAGGTCAGAAAGTTAGCTGGATGTGGTGGTGCACATGTGTTGTCCCAGCCACTTGGGAGGCTGTGGCAGAAGAATTGCCTGAGCCCAGGAGGTCAAGTCTGTGGTGAGCCGTGATCGTATCACTGCCCTCCAGTCTGGGTGACAGAGTAAGACCCCAACTCAAAAAATTATTAGCAAACAATTAAAAACCGTCAGACACACAGAGTCAGTAAAATACAACCCATGATGAAAAGAGAAATCAATCTATAGAAACATACCTAGAAATCACACAGGTGATAGAATGGTAGACAGGGATGTAAAAACAGCTATTATACATGTACTCTGTATGTTCAAGAAGGCAGAAGAAAGCATGAGCATGTTAAGGACAAGAATGGAAAAATATTAAAAGACCCAAATTGAACTTCTAGAGATGAAAATCCAACATTTAAGATGAAAAATGCACTGGAAGGAATTAAAATTGACATGAAGGAAGTGAGGCATGTCATAGTTTAGTGTACTGTGTGAAGATGGAATGAAATCAAACTGTCGGGGTATGGAAAGGTGGAATTGAAAGTAGAGCAGCAGCTAATTCCATCCCAGAGTCCATTTGACAGGAGTCTTTTTTCAGGTCATAATCTGCACAGCTGTAGACAATGGCTTAGTCTAAATCAGTGCAAGTAAAGGAAAAGGAATCTCACAGCATCATGAACTAGTGCTTCCTGAAAGACCCGTGGATGGAACCACTATTCAGCTGCCTCTAAGAATCAGCAGAAAACCTAGCAGCTAGTTGCTTCTTCCTCCCTCTCTTCCTCCGTCACAATCTTCATTTCCCTCTGCCCCTCACTCTACCATCATCTGGGAGTTAACTTCACATTGTTCAAAGTCAATCAGAGGCGCTGGTCCTCTGACACGCAGAACTGTGGTTCACCAGAAGACAGGATCCCATACAGAAGCTTTTGCCAAGATTAAATGCTGAAACAACACATCCAGAGCTGTATAATGCAGATCCCTCTTTAATGAGAATCTATGGTTAAAGAAAAAGAGTAAGTATAAAAATCTGTTCTGCTACTGGTCCCTCAGCAGCAGCATCAGGAGGTTGCTCAGAATCTACCTAGAAAATCTACTTATTTCACATTTGCCAAGAAGATGCCCTTGTTATGATTCTATTCAACCTAGGAACCCCAGGGAATATTCAGAACCCTAGAGACAGAAACAATATAAAGACAGTCATTTTTCTCTGAAACAATTTGTATTTTCATATCTTTGATGCAAAGTCTAATACTCAAATCAATAGGCCAATGGAGATTCAGCTAGCGCAAGTTTAATAAGGAAAATAGTTAAAAAAAAAAAAAGATTTGGAAAGCTAGAGATATTACCTGCAGCTGTGTTAGATTGTGGAGGTGGGGTTAAGTTGGCCCTTTCTTTTTTTCCCCAGAGTAATGAAACAGCGAAGCTAAATCTCCACGTTGATTAGAATCATATAGAAAAGGGAGCTTCCGGCTGTCTTCTGCTCCCTCTTCCCTTCCTACCCTTGCCCCAATCAATACAGCAGGTTTCATCTTCAGAAAGCTCAACTTTCTGGCTGTTTTTGCAATTTAGGCTTTCTCAAGCCCGGACTGGTTTTGCAATCAGGCAAATCCACTTCCAAATTAGAGGCATGGGTTTTGAAAATCCAAAGCAAAGTCCTATCCCAGAAGGAGGGTGGGCAAAATGGGCAAAAACAAAATCCATAAAACAGAGAAACCTCACTGAGTTGAGAAGAACCAGAGCTTGGGCAGCAGGTAGAGGCTTGTTCCTGCAGAGCTCTTTCCTCATCCTGTGGCTGTGTCTTCCCCTTATGGGTGCCATGGTTTCCCTGATGCCAAGGTCAAACTCATTTCATCAAAACAATGGCCCACTTTTAGGAATAAGAAGTGTAGCTATGAAGTTTCCATATTAATGTGCAACTGTGCAACTGTGTTCTAGACTATATCAACGCAATACATACCTATCGAATACCTACTATGTACCAGGCAATGTTCTAGGCCCTGGAGATACAGCACTATAGATTTGCTACAGACTGTGTGAACACTGTAGACTTGCTCATGGAGCTTATATTCTGGTAGGAGAAAGCTGAAAATAAACAAGTAAGTACGGTAATATCAGATAGTAAAAATGCTTATAAGAAGAAGCTCTTGTAGGAACTTGTGGGATTTTATAAAAAGAAATGGTGATCAGAAACAATAGCTCTGATTTATGTTTTAGAAAAATCTTTCTGCCACCACATGGATAGTAGACTGTTGGGATAGGGTGGCCTGAAGGCATGGGAGCAGAGAAGACAATTAGAAGGCTACAGCTGTAGTCCAGGCAAGGGCTGATGAACACTTCAGCCAGGGTGGAAGCAGAGTGAGAGTGAGAAATGATTAGAATTGTGGCATGGTTTGGCAGTAGAGTTAATGGAACCAGCTGACATATATGGTGGGGAGAAATACAAAGAGAGAATTTGGAGATAGCCCTCAGGTTTTGACTTGAGCACCTGGTTAATTGTATGTCTTTCCTACTGCTGAGATGAGGAAGACAGGAGAGAAGTCAAGAGTCCTGTCTTGAATGTCCAATTGAGATCTTTATTTGATACCTGAGAGGCGATATCAGGAAGACCTTTGGGTGTCGGAGTCAAGAGATTAGTTGCTGGGACCTAAATCTCTGGACCAGCTTTCTAAGCATCTAGCCCTGAATTCTCTGAATGCCACTCTATCAGTCAGCTCACTGTTCAAGTATTCAGCAAACATCCATTGAGTCTACTGTGCTCTGGGACCTAGGCTCAGTGCTAAGTTACAATGAAGTGAACAAGGCTTGAGGTGCAACTTCTTACCAACAGGATATGCAGCCCTGGATCCCTGGTATGTAATAGTACCACCTAGATTTTGTTTTTCCTCCTGAGTGGCCATCCCAGAACATCAATGCTCTACTTATGTATTCCAAGGATTTCCCAGTTTGGTGTTCCAGAAACCCACTTAATCTTCTTAAAGATTAATTACTCCAATCTCCTCTGAGTGTCTGCCTAGACCAGGTTGATTACTTCCAGTGATGTGGTATCAGTGCTCTTTGAAGTGTTTGATAGGTCTCTAGAACTGAGATTCTCAGGAAGAAACAGAAGACACAGGGTTGCATTGCCTTTTGAGGCTAAGTGGTAAATCCTGGACTGTAAGCAGCCAGGAGGTCTTTAAGGGTGCTATGGAGGGTCTGCAGAAGAGTGCCACACTGCCCCCAGAGGCTTGAGTGTGGCAGCCCTATTCACCTCTGCCCAGCCCACACCTAGAAGCTTATGGCCCCAACTGCAGTGTTTCTGGAAGAGGACAGAATGCACAACTTCATAGTGGAGATAATTTTGCTCACATTTCCAGGTGTCTGCCAAGATGGGTCTTGGTTAAGATGTATTATTCTTCTGAGACTGGCAGAGTCAGAGACAATACTCGCAAGCTTTATTTATGGACTTCCTTCTCTTTATGGCTAGAAAGAAAACAGTCCAATACTTATTCTTCCCTAGATGTGGATAAGGAAAGTCAATGCTTGGGCTCCCCTCTTTGGTTCTGAGAAGGCCTGCCTGGGCCTGTTCCCATCTTACTCATGAGGTGTCAGCTGCTTCCCCCTCCCCCACATACTTACCCCCTCCTGCTGTCATGTCTCAGCTCTCCTGAGTCATCCAAGCTTTCATTTGGACTAATCTCCACTCCTGACTCAGGTAGGTGTGGTAGTGATAAATCGAAATGAGGACACAGCTGTCAGTGATAAAACAAGAGAGACTTGTCAGTCTAATCAACTTTATTAGCAGCAAGTCACAGGGAAGTCTCCAGCAGACCCTCTCACGCTGCCCTTGTCCTTGATACTTCCTCTTAGTCTCCATGAAGTTGCCAGCAAAGCAGATGCAACCAAGCTGGGGCTAAATTAGCAACTAGGAGGAGGAAGTGGGGGAGGCTAAGTGGCGACCCCAGAGAACAGCAACAAATACGGCTGTGATCAGGGCTAGTGGAACAGCCACAAATACTGCTGTGATGGGGTTAATGGGAGGAAGGGAGGTAGTAGCTTGGCTTCTTCAGGTCAGGTTCTGAGGGTCTTCTCTCACTGTAGATAGGGGAGACTATATGGTTTAAAGGCACAGTTTATGACTTCTAGAATTCTGGAGTTGGAAGGGATAGAAAACTCCATCTATGCCAACTCTTTGTCTTGGGTCAGGGAAAGAGCTTTAACAAGCACACCTCAGACCAGAGGAAGATTGTGCACCACACAACAGTGACCTGGATACCTGGTGGCTTTGCAGCTCCTGATTCTAGACTTTGCTGAGATCTGGCCATGCCACTTGCCCTAAGATCTAATATGTGTCTTCATAACATTCCTTCCCTTTTCTGCTGTAGCTTGAGTCATTTTCTGTTTCCTGAGACCAAGGCAGTCTTAATTAAGAGAGTGTATGAAAGCACAGCATTCTGCAACATGCACATACTGAATGAGTCTCCAATTTGCATTTTCTCTGATCCTCAAAGCTGTACAGATAACTGCCATGCTGACGTCTTCACTTGGGGTCCTACAAGCCCCTCAACTCAACAGCAATTGTGTGGTAACATTAGAGAGAGCTACAATCTTCCTGAATGACATCCCATTCCCAATCCTTTCCTTGGAAGCTAGCCAGTGATTGGTAGTTGGTTTGTATGAAACCAGATCTTTTAAAACACTTTTGCATATGTACACACACATATAGAGACAGATGCATAGATATATGTATGTGTGGTTTTGTTCACTTAAATAGTATTATAGTCTACATATCTCTTGGCAGCTCATTCTTTTCCTACTCAAGATGTCTTAGCCACTTTTCCACATCAGAATATTTGTTTCACTCTTTTAAACTGCTGTGTAGTATTCTACAGGCTGGATATACCATAATTAATTTAGTTAGTCCTTATTACAGGGCTTTTAAGTTGTAGTCCACATTTATTTTTTTCAATTACAAACAGTACTTCCCAGAACTTCCTTGTGTAGACATATGCCAGGGCTCCTTAGGAATAAGCATCGACAGCTGGATTTGCAGCCCCCAAGGAATGGGGTAACTTCTATCCTTCTCGCCCATCATCTGGTCCAAGGAACCCATGGGTCTTCCAAATGATTGACACTGGCTGGTCCTTGCCTTGCCTTCCAGACCTGCCTCCTCTTGTCAGTTATACTGGCTTCTCTCTCCTTCAGACTCCCTGCCTGGATGGTCACCATTACAATTCCTCAGTGCCCACACCACTAGCTTGGCCCTAGCTAATATTCTTTCATCCTCTGCTAGAGAAACCTACTGAGACTGTAGGTCTGAGAATGTAAATAACCCCTGAAAACGTTGTCCGTTGCTTAACTGAAGACTCTTCAGTGCCAAATGGGAAAGTTTAAACCCCTCACTGCAGCATGCAAAGCCTTTGGGGGCTATCTTGGTCTGTTTTCTGCAGCTGTAACATGATACCTGAAACTAGGTAATTCATAATGAAGAGAAATTTATTGGCCCATGGAGGTTGGGAAGTCTAAGATTGAGGGACTGGCATCTGGTGAGGGTCTTCTTGCTGTATCATACCATGAAAAAAGGGCAAAAAGAGTGCAAGAGAGATCAAGAGCTCAAATTAGCAATCTTAAGCATTTTTATAATTGGCATTAATCCATTTATGAGGGGGGGAGCCTTTGTGACCTAAACACTTCCCATTAGGCCCTACCACCCAACACTGTCACATTGGGGATTAAGTTTCCAACACATGAATACTGGGGACACATTCAAACCATAGCAGTGGCCCAAGCCTGGCTTTCCAAGCTAGACAGTTTCTCTATCACTTCTGCTGTCGTTGTCTAAAAACAGGGAGCTGGTTATAGGTCTCCACTCCCTCCTAATCTGCTATTTACTGACTCTTGACTTTTGCTCATGTTGTGCTTTCTGCTTAGAGCACAGTGGCCCTTTCCCTTCCTCAGATTAACTCCTATGTATCCTGTAAGGCTCAGGTCAGGTGCTACCTCATCCAGAAAACTGTCTCCAAAGCAAGATTAGGTGCCCACCATGTGCTCTTGAAGCGCACTCTGTCTTTTTAGCACTGCTTTTCTCACCTGTATTTTAATTATTCATGCTGTGGTATCTGCTTCCTCAACATACTGTAAGCTCTGTGAGGGTGAGCACTTGTTTTCAGCCACCTCTGTGTCTGCAGAACAAAGCCTCTTGATTCATGTCCTTTTGGGAAGTCTGGCCCCACCTCCCATCTCAAGGAGGTTGCAGTGTGACCCAGCCTTAAGTCGGTCAGTAGGAATGGGCATCAGGCTCAGGACATTTGTTCAAACTGTTCAGAAGAAAGGATTTCTTTTCAGCTGCACTTGGCATTGTGAAGATAGACCTCTGGTGAGGTTGCAGCCACCTTGACACCTTTAGGAGTTAGCCCATGTGAGGATGGGAGCCAAGAGAAGGAAAGAATGAGGACTGAGTCCTTACAGCACCATATGAACTCCACAGTGTAGCCATCTGTACTCCACTGGACTTAGCCTTTGTGTAAACCAATCAATTTATTTTCATTTTAAGCTGATATGAACTGTGTTTCTGTCACAACTGAAACAGTTCAGTGGATGTGCAAAGAAAGGGCATGAATGTCTCATGTCCCTGTAGGGTCCCCTTCTTCATGCAATGGAATTGACAGTGTAACCCACAGGGTCTTGCAGAAGTGACTGTGTATTGCTTCCAAGGCTAGGCCATAAGGAACCTTGCAGCTCCCACTTTGCTCCCTCTGTGTATGCCAGTTCCCACATTGTAAAGACAATCAGTCCTATGGAGGGGTCCAGGTGGGGAAGAACTGAGACTTCCACCAAATTGCCTGCTACATGAGAGAGAAACCACAGATTCCCAGCATCAGTCAAGCCTTCAGGGGGCTGCAGCCTCAGGAGACACTCCAAGTCAGGCAAATCCCTGACCCACAGAAACTGTGAGAGGTAATAAATCATTATTGCTGTTTTGAAATCACTAAGTTTTGGGGTAATTTGTTACACAGCAATAGATAACCAATTCACCTCCCCAATCTGTTGTCCCAACCCTCAAAACTCCTGAACCTCTAAATGAGACCAGAATTTACCCAGCTTTTTGGGCCAAAAAATTAAAAAATATAAGAGTCAGCCTTGAATCTTGTTTTCCCTCACAATCCAAATCCAGTTCAAGCATTAATCATGTTGACTTTACCTCCAGAATTCATCCTGAATCCAACCATTTCTTTCCACTCCCACCTCTATAATCCTAGCCCAGCAGTCTTAAGCTTTCTAGACTGATGCAGTGGTCTCTGAAGTGGTCTCTCAGCTTTGCTCTTAAACCCATGTAAAAGAATCTTTTTGAAGTCAGAATGATCTTATTAAAATACACAGCAGATCCTATCACACCCCTGTTTGAAACCCTCCAATGGCTTCTCAGCCCATTTAGAATAAAATTCCAACTCTGTACTTGAGATTAAGGCCCTGTACACCCTCTCCACTCCCTTACTGAACCCTCTGCTATCAGCTGTGCTGAAGCCCAGCTGGCCTTCCCTACCCCTCAGGCATGCACGTGTTGTTGTGAAAAGGGCTTTGTACCTGGACCACTCCTTCTCCAGGACTTCACATGACTGTCCCTCAGGGTTCAGATCTCAAATGTCACCACCCCAGAAAGTCATCACTGACCTGCTTCTGTAACCTGATTCTCCTTTTTATCAATGGCCTTTATTTAATATCTTTTCCATGCTGTTTATCCTCACCTAAAACAATAGGATTTTTCCCTTCCCCACCTCTCACTGAAATATAAACTTCACCTAGATCAGTGTTTGGTATGTAGTAGTTGTCCAGTAACTTTTGTTGTCTGAACAGCTGATCAGCATTTCATAGAATAGACTTTGGGAACTACTGAGCCAAGTCATCTCAAAGGTCTGTTGCAGCTCCTAAAATGATGCTTTTTCTTGTTCAACCTGATTCTTTTCTTCTTTTTACCTGATAAACATCATATGAAAGGAAGAAAGTATATCTTTTCTTTATAAGTAGACTCTTCTTACCGTCTAGGCAAGGCAACCATGGCTTAGGTAGGGCTGCGTGGCGTGCTGGAAGCTACACGGCCAGTCTGTGCCAGGTCTGAGAATTTGAATTCACTCTGCCAAGGCTGAGAAGTTTTGAGGTGGAGGAGAGGACAGACACTAGGGTTGGAAGAGTCTAATTATCTATGGAAGTGAAGTCACTGTGAAGTTGATGAAGCCCTGGGGTCCTCAAAGGCGCTAGCCCTTTCTGGGCCCTGGGAGAGGCACTAGTAATGGGTTCGCGTGCTCAGATGTTTTCACAACTTGCAAAAGTAAGACATTTGAATGGCATCAGTTAAGACTGTTTCTTTCCCCTGTCATGTGCTCTTGTCAGGCTGTGTTGAAGAACTGTGGGCATTTGGGAATCTGGCTAAGAAGAGGCTATGTTGGAGTTACATCTAGCATGAGTATGGTGGAACATAGCTACTTAGCTTTCTATTGATCTCATGTAGAGTTAAGCTACTGCAAGTCATGTCACGTAGGAATGGCTTCTGGAAATATTTCTCCTGGCTCCCTTTATATCATGACATGACAATACAAAGCCAGAGGTTGCATCACGAGATGAAAGTACCCAACAATGTTCACTCCCAGAAATGTGATGAAATGTACAGGAAACGTACAAAGCTAAAAGCTAGTCTGTGGCCCTTGGCTCTGATCCTCAGATGTGCACAATGGGAAATGAAGGAGCTGGTTTCCACTGATGCCTCATCAAGATGGAAGCTTTCTTTGGCAAAGGAATCTTTCCAATTTCTCTATAGAAAAATGACTTTGCCGGATGTGGTAGCACATGCCTGTAGTGCTGGCTACTTGGAAGGCTGAAGCAGAAGGATCACCTGAGCACAATAGGTCGACGCTGGAGTGGCTGTGAGTGTGCCACTGCATTCCAGCCAGGGCGACGGAGTGCGACTCCAACTCAAAAAAAAAAAAGAAAGAAAGAAAAGCGACATTACATAATTATTGTCATGTAAAGAGACAATCAAAGAGTGTGACACCTAAACATATAATTTAAAAAATTTTAGTAGTGTGTCAGCAATTAATAAAAACAATTGTCTTTGGATTTTATGATGTTTTTGGTGCTTGCCAATTTTTCAATTTTCATTCATTACAATTTATTTTGCTTAAAAGCAATATTTACTTTCATTTCTTAATTTGTGTTGTTTTTTCTTAAAGAGGATCCTGCACTTGTACAAGCTTCTGCACAGAGCCCACACCCACACCCGATGACCAGCAGGAACTTGGTGTGATGAGGAGTCTGTAGGGGCAGTCCAAGCATCTGAGAGTTCCGGGTGCTATCCTGGCCAAGAGGTCCATGCTGGCCAAAGAGAGGAGCCCTTCTTTGCAGGGACATGAACAGCGACCATCACCTCCTCCAGCACAAAATCCTCATTCCCTCCAGCTCTTATTTTGGGCTGAAGGCCAAATGATTTCTTGTGTTTTCTGTTTATCAGCTCTCTATTATTGTGATGGGAAGAGCCACCCACTCAATAAAGCAAGGCAAACTCCCACAAACCCACACACGACTTTGAGTGTACGGGCCCTGATTTTATTTCCCAATTAACAAGTCATTCTCAGCCAATTGAACTATTTGCCTGTCATTCCATTTGGATTTGTGGGCAAACAGATCATCCGTGGGCTTCCAGCAATAGCTCCATGGAGGGGAGGGGATCTGCAGGGGCCCGCCCGGGAACCATCACTTTTCTCATCAGTGTGCTTCCCTCTCTGCCCCCTTCCATCTGTCTGTGCAGAGTTAGCAGACTTGCAGGACTGACTGTTTTCAGGCTGCCAAGGCAGCCTGGGTCAAGCCTTGGGGATGCCCCTGTCCTCTGCGACTTCACAGCTCTCTCCTTTCCTCTTGTTCCACCTGCCAGTGCCAAGGTTTTCCTCGGGAAGGCAGCCCCTATTCAGGCAGAGAACACAAAGGCAACCTCCTCATGGTGAACAGACCAAGCATCCTGACCTGCCCTTTCCAGAGCCTTCTTGAGTGGGCTAGATATTAAAGTTCAGGGATCCCCATGAGAGAAGGAAAGACATTACACATTCCCAGAAAGTGTGTGGATGTGCTCAACCACTTAAGTTGTCCTTTTCCCCATCAGAACTACTTGCTGTCACCAGCTCTGCATTTGGTAAATCACCCAAGCCCTGGGCCTGTGTCTCTCCGTCCAGGGAAGTGGTAGGAGCAGTCTGAGGTCTTGTAAGGGTAGTTCTTACGCCAAAACTGGCCAGCAGGTATGCTTTGAATGCTCTGCACAATGCTGTGTCTTGTTTTGTTGTTGTTGTTGTTTTGTTTGTTTGTTTGTTTGTTTTGAAATGGCGTCTCACTCTGTCTCTCAGGCTGGAGTGCAGTGGCACACTCACAGCCACTCCAACATCGACCTGCTGGGCTCCGGAGATCCTTCTGCCTCAGCCTTCCAAGTAGCCTGAACTACAGGTGTATGCTACCATGCCCGGCTTATTTTTATTTATTTATTGTAGAGACAAGGTCTCGCCAAGTTGCCTGGGCTGTTCTCTAACTCGCGGGCTCAGGCAATCCACTTGCCTCAGCCTTCCAAAGTGCTGGGATTACCGGCTGAGACACCGAGCCCGGCCAATGGAAGAAAGAGAAGAAGAGGAAAAGAGAGGGAGGAAAAGAGGGTGAGGG
>CAUYQG010069183.1:0-33601 GCA_963574415.1 Tarsius wallacei
CTGTAGTTCCAGCTACTTGGAAGGCTGAGGTGGAAGGATCACCGGAGCCCAGCAGGTCGAGGCTGCGGTGGCCAGGAGCGTGCCACTGCACTCCAGTCTGGGCGACAGAGTGAGACTCCAACTCAAAAAAAAAAAAAAAAAAAAGACTGAGTAGGGTTTAGCAAGAATATGGGGTGGGGGACACAGAATGTTTCCAGCAGAGGGAATGAAATATGCCATGGCCTGGAGGCAGGATGGAGGATGGCATATTCCAAGAATTGAAGGGCACCACTCATCCCAAGGAACTGGCAAGGAAATGCTAGGCAAAGGTATTAGCTGGGATTGAATCCATTGCACGCAGAGGCCAAGCATGAAGTCAAGGTAGCACCCTCCAGAATTCTTCCCACTCAGGTCTTCAGTGGGTCTGCACTATGACCCAATGGTCCTTCAGGTGAAGCCCCAGGTTTCTCATCCTCTCCCAGAGTGGGAGCCGTGAGTCTTCCCTGGAGATGGTGTCAGTTTGTCTTCCAACTTCCAAGAAGGTGTCCATGTAGGGTGTGACAGACTGTAATTTTCAAAGATGGCTACATTACTATATATCTGACTTTTGCTCTTGCAATGTGAAGTTGACTCACCTCCTGAACTTAGGAGAATCTCTGTTACTGCTTTGATCAAGAGAATATGGAGGAAGTGAAGCTATATGACTTTGGAGGTTAGAGAATAAAAGGTGCTAAGTGGCTTCCATTTCCCCTCCTTTCTCCTCTCCTCCCTCTCTTCTCCATGTCCCTTGGGAGCTCTGGGCTATCACAGAAATCTGACGACCTTGAAACTGACATGCTGGAGAGATCATGTGAAAAAAGAGAGATGCCGGAGGATCTCTGACTTGTCCAGCCTCTAGCTGAGGGCCCAGAGATTCATGGAGCAGAGATAAACCATTCCTGCTGTGCCCTGTCCAAATTCCCATGAGCATAATAAATGAATACTTTATGCCACTAAGATTTGAGATCATTTGTTACACAACCATCGTAAGTGGAACAGTGAGTCTGGTGGGATCCTTGGAGGTTAGAAAAAGTACCAGCTTTTTATCTTGGGTGGCCTAGAGCATCCCTGGCATGTGTTGGAATCAGCAGGATGCTTTTTCAAATGCCTTCAGACCTTGTGATTTTTAGAATTTGGAATTTGGTTTAGTTTCTAATCAGGCTTGGGCTGGAACTCCCTAGAGCACCTTCCATCAAGAAGGTGTTTTTGAAAGCAAATAGGAATGGCAACTTGAGTGAGGGGGAGTGCTTTCACTACCTAAGAGGACAACTGATTTTGAAGAGACCTAGCCAAGTATGCATCACTATTTACACATAAACGATTGATATGCTTACCACAAATCCTTGTCTATTCACCAAAGCAAGCCCCTAAGGACCTAGTTATGGAAACTACAACTAGGTTTGTTAGACTTGGAGCTTGGCTAACGTCAATCTCGTCACTTGTACTTAAAAAAACAGTAATTGATGAGCATTTCCCAATGGTTCCTAAAATCCAATTTTTACTTTTTGAGAGTAGACAAGCCCCTGAGCTGGTCTTGTGTGGAGAATCATGTCTAATATTTCTTGAGAACTTCACATATCCCAGGCAGGCACTGTGCTAGGTGTTTTCACCTGGAATATTCTCATTTAACCTTTTAGGAAGGTTCTATAATTACCTTTGTTTTGCAGATGAGGAGATCATGGGTCAGAAAAGTAGATGGCTTGTCCAAGGTCACCCAGCAGTCTGACTTCAGGGCCTGAGTAGGTGACCTTGCTGATTTGGCTTCTCCAAGGGAACCAATCTTTCAAACCATCTGGTGAGGGGCAGCTGACACAGCACCCAGGAGTTTCTGAGCTGCCCAGCCTTGAAGATGCTCCACACATGTGCACGGGTGGGAGGTCTCCTTGAGGTGCCAGAGCAGTGGGCTGTGCAACCTTGGGCAAGTCACGTTCATCTCTGGGGATGGTTGGGCTTGACGATCTCAAAGCTAGGTTCCAGTCTTGTCACAAAGAGACTCTCTGAGCCCACGGTAGCAAATATTCCCGTAGGTTGCAGCTCCTGTTTGCAAAGCACGCTACAGATGCCTTAATTAATTATTCAGGCTGACATCTCCAGCTCCAAAATCAGAGGATTGAGAAAAGATCATAGGAATATAATCAGTATGAACTTGGCTGATAATGGCTGGTCCCAGGGTGGTGGGAAGAGAAGAAAACCCTCCAAATTGGTCTTCTCTTACACTTTGGCCCTAGTTCCGCCGGCGGCCAAGATAAAACTGTCCTCCTTCAATAATTAATGAGCAGGATCCTGCGCCCCTGGCCTGGGCCCCCCAAGGAGGCCCCTCACGGTGGCTGCGCTTCAGGAAGCTCTCCTGCATGTGCACACCCACGTGTGCCAGCCCGGTCGGGGGCGCGAACACTGAGTCACAGAGGCTGACCCAGCAAAGTGCTGGGAGTGTGACCGGAATGAAGGGTTGCTCTGTCTGTCTCCGAGGTGGCGTGGCAGATCAAATCACAGCGGATCAGGCGCCGAGATGTTGCCTTGCTCTGAGTGACAGAAGTTAATAATTAGTGACAATGATTGACAGATACACTCCATCTGCTGCTCCGACGCCTAGGAGCAGTTATTCCACAACTGTCTGCGGGCACAATGAACTCCCCCGGGAGCGCGGGCTGGCCCGTGATTGACAGCTGCCTCCAAGAGAGACAGGCCACTGACGGGAAAGTCGCTGTCAGCAGAAGCGCTCCGGTCCCCCCGTGTTCCCGAGGAGGCTCACTTGCTGTATACATTTATTCTGTTTCATTTATCATGTCAGCCGTGGCTTTAAATAGATTACTAGCTAGCCTGTTTTTTTAACTGGAGAGTTTTCTATCGGTAAATTAGAAATATCCACGTATGTCGGGCTACTTCCTGGGACACAAGTCTTCCTCTTGTTTGCTCTGGATAGATCCAGGAGAGGAGGCAGGTGCCCGCTTGGGTTGCAGGTTTAACTGATCTTTCCATTAAAATCAAAACGGAATCGTTAACCAGAAGCCATGTAAAATGGGGCTGAGCATTGCTTGGTAAACTTGGGCTCCAAAGTCTAAACCAAACTATGAAAGCTCCCTATTTTTTTCCCTAAGAAATAAAAATGTCTTTGAGTGTGCCTTTAGATGATATAACCTGTAATGATGGCGCCTTAAGTGATATTTGCATTTTTTAGACAATGGGAGGGCTTCCTTGACAACTCAGAACCCAACCTTTCTCGAGATGAACTGTTTATTCTCTTGTGGGTTCATGGTCAAAATCTGGTAGTAACTGGCCGGATACTTTTAAGTGTGGGTTACAGTTCTATCTAGATCAAAGTCCCTGCCCCCGCTTCTTCTCTGAATATTTTTATCCTAAATTAAAACTTAGCTTCAAACCAGCCCACATGTAACTGGAGGGCTCTGACACCTTCTAGCTCCATTATAAATAGGAAAACAGAAATATATATATTCCTACTAGAGGAATTGTCGTCACCTAATTGTTCCTGCTTATAACTTGTTTGGCTTTCTGGAAAAATGGATTTAATTTTGCTTCATTTAGGATCCCACAGACATGCTTTCCAGCCATCACTTACTCCTCCTTCTCCTTTTGTCCCCTGATGCTTCAGCATAATTTAAAGGACTGTCCATCGCTGTTATGAATAAAAGCCTACTTAAATCCTGCTATTTAAAATACAATGAACCCTGTTTATATTGATCTCATTCAGAATGTTTTCCCGCATATGATGTCCATCTTTTAAAGTATGGGTCATGTTTCCTCTTAAGATGTTTTCTTATCTTATTCCCCTAAAATGATATAAACTGTTTCAGTATTCTTGATAATTAGGTATGCGGGTAAAGAAAAGACATCCTGTTCTTTTTCAAGTTTTTAAATGATCAGGATACCAGAAAATGAAGTCATAGAGACTACAGATGTTTGCTTTTCACCCAGAGACCTGCTTTCTTTCTTGTTTCTATAAAAAGGAAAGTTATAAGGACAAGAGATATTAGAGGCACCTTAGCCGCCCCTCGGATGGATGAGCCAGCCTCCAGCCTCCAGTCTCCGTGTTACTCTAGGACATCATAATTGTTCCGCTCACCCCTCCCCATTGTGTTAACTGTGCACCTCTGAGTCCTGCAATTAACAGGAGTGCATGAAACGCATTTGCAATTTTGTGTGGCTGGTGTGGTTCATATCTTTTTTTTTTTTTGAGTGGGAGTCTCACTCTGTTGCCCAACCTGCTAGGCTCCAGTGATCCTTCCGCCTCAGCCTTCCAAGTAGTTGGAACTACAGGCGCATACTATCACGCCCGGCTACTTTTTAAAAATTTATTTATTGTAGAGATGAGGTCTCGCCAAGTTGCCCAGGTGGGTCTTGAACCCGCAGGCTCAGGCAATCCACTCACTTCAGTCTCTTAAGGCGAGGGATTACAGGCTGAGCCACCGAGCCCGGCTGATTCATATCTTTTTTAGAGAGACTTTGAAGAAGGTTCGTGGATGGAGCTTGTTTATTTATTTATTTTTGGTCCATCAGTTGGAAGGTCACCACCCTCCATTTTTCTACTTAAAACTTTCCCCGGTTAGGGATACGGTGAGCTAAGTAGCCAGGCACTGTGCCAGTCTCACCAACACAGTGGAGAGCAGAGAGACTCCCCAGTCGTTTACCATCTATGGAGGGACAGGGCCAGCAAACATGACTCATGCCATTTCACGACTTATGCTGTGATGAGAGAAGAACTGGGGCTGAGGAGGCCTGCGGGAGAGGCACTCCCCTGCTCTTAAGTGGTCCGGTAAGCTTTCCACGAGGAAACCTGATGAAGGGGACCTCGGTGCAGGAAAGAGCAAGGATGTTTCAAGCAACAAGAATGGCTGATGGGAAGGACTGGTTCAGGGTGGCTACTGTGTTAAGACCGGAGAAGGAAGCGGAAATCTCGTCACTCAGGCCTTATCTGTCATATTGAGGAGTCTGGGCTTAATCTTGAGGACCTGCGCTTTAGGAAGATCGCTCTGGCTGCATTGTGGAGAATGGTTTAGAGTGGGTGTGAGATGGGAGACAGTGTGGTTAGGAGGCTGTTGTGGGAATGACCTCAGACTGGGCTAAGGGAGCAAAGGATAGAAAGGAGAGGCAGAAGCCTCAGTAATCGTGATGAAGTGAGGTACTACTGCTCTCTGACTTGAGTAATGGGGTGCATGCAGGGGCTGTTCTTTGAGATGAGGGACATATGAGGAGGAGCAAGTGGGGTGGGAGAAAGATGAGTTAAATTTTGGACACGTTGAGTTTGAAATGCCTGCAGTCCTGGCTAGCTTCGTTGGTGTTTGACTTGGGTGGTCACCTTGTGCTCAGAAAGGCTCTGTGTCTGGTTGAATATTCTGCTGTCACCATCTTGAAATTCTTGGTACTTTTTGGATCGGGGCCTTGAATTTTCATTTTGCACTAGTCCTGTGTGCACTAGTTAGAGATGACGAGCAAAACACCCACGTGCAAATCCAGCAGAGCAGAGTTCATCAGGTGGACAAGTCATATAAGCAGCTTGAGATCTGGCTCTAGAGGTCAGGGCTGGAGAAAGAGGTCTGAGATGCTGCAGCGGAGGGAGAGATACTTAAAACCCTGGAGAGGACAGGCTCTCTGAGGGAGAGCATGAGGAATGAAAAGAGAGTCAAGGATAGGACTCCTGAGACACGCAGCATTTTAAGAACAGCTTCTAGGAAAGTGGAACCTTCAAATGCAAAGACCTAGTTACCTGTTGCCATGTTTTGCCTTTTGAGATGAAGCACTGAAAGTTAGCCACTGTCTTAGGTCTGAGGAGTACCTTGGTCTCAGGTTATCATCTAAATGGCAAATCCAATCAGCAAAAAAAAAAAAAAATCTTATGAGAGACTATCTACAGCCATTACTATAGACATTTGCCACACTCTCCAGATTTCAAAGCGTCTTTATTCAACAGCTATTTATTAACCACCTACCATGTGCTGAACACTGTGCTGGGTGTTAGAGATGTATCAGTGAACAAAAGGAACAAAAATCACTACTCTCATGGAGCTTATAGTCTAGTGAAAAGAATAAACAATAAACACACTCAACTGGTAAATTATGTAGAAGGTGAGAGCTGCTTTGGAAAAAAAATCTCAATTTTTCTTTGTTAAGATAAAAAGACAATGTTTTGCCTCATGTAACATGAAGCATCAGGCATGGGTAATGGGGCTCCATTGTTGTCCTCAGGTTGGCTTCCTTCCCTGCTTTCTCTCTGCTGACTTTGTTACCAGGCGGATTATACCCTCATGGGTAGTCAGGTCAGAGATGCCGAGCAAAACACCCAGGTGCAAATTGGTCAGAGATGCTGAGCAAAACACCCAGAGTGAGTGTCTGCTCCCACCTTGCTGCAGAAAGCCATGAGAGACATTCTGAATGAACTGGCTTGGTCATTTTGCCCTCCTCTGAGCCAGTCCTCTCCTCTTTGCAGTGGTCTAGTGGGAAAGCTGTCATTGTCTTCTCACAGGATGAAAAAATTGAGGCCAGGAGAGGCAAGTGATCTTCCCAGGACAGTTTAGAAAGTGCCACTTAGAAAGTGACAGAGCTGGGAGCTAGGCCCAGGTTCTCTGTCCCTAAGCTTGTGTTGTGTCCACAAAAGGTTCCAGGGCAGAGTATAAATAAATTTAAAGACATTATTTCTCCTCAAATCTACTCTAAGGCTTAAAGGTGACAAATTAAAATAACTGTGAAAGACTTAATTAAGGTCATGATTAGGCAACCGGATGAATGTGCAAACAATTGCTTAAGAATTCGGTGCAATCCTTAAAGTATAGGATTTAGGCTTTTTTTTGAGTTGGAGTTTCACTCTGTCGCCCAGACTGGAGTGTAGTGGCACGCTCCCGGCCACCGCAGCCTTGACCTGCTGGGCTCCGGCGATCCTTCCGCCTCAGCCTTCCAAGTAGCTGGAACTACAGGCGCACACTACCATGCCCGGCTAATTTTTTTGATTTATTGTAGAGATGAGGTCTCGCCAACTTGCCCAGGTGGGTCTCGAACCCGCGGGCTCAGGCAATTCACTCACCTCGGTCTCCCAAAGCATGGGATTACAGGCTGAGCCCCCGAGCCCGGAGGGATTTAGGCATTTAAAGGTCCTACAGTCCAATCCTTACATCTGATTGGCGAGGAAGCAGATGTCCAGAGAACAAAAGGAACTGGCATGGTCTCTCAGCAGGCAGAAAAAGGGTGGCACTGGAAGGGAGGTTAGGACTAAGTTAATTGGGACTAGCATAAGTGACTCAATCGAATCTCTCTGTAGTTTGAGCCATTCAGTAACCATGTAGGTTGTCTAGGTTTGGCTAAGTCCACCAACTGGCTCAGCACTAGGTTGTCTGATGAGTATTCACAGCCTCTTAACAACTTTATCATTTCCTAATTTAACTCCCCCACTAGTTTTCCTTGGTAATAGTAATAATAATAAAATAATAAATATCACACTCTTGTTGAGTACTTACTATATGCTAGATACTGTGCCAAGAGCTTTACTGGCATCATCATATTTAATTGCACTAGCAATCCCAAGAGATAGGGATTGTTTCTAATCCCTATTTTATAAATGAGACAACGGAACCTTAGAGGACAGTGAGTGATGGAGAGCCCAGGTGTAAATCCAAGTCTATTTGATTCTCCATTCCAGGTTTTTAATCACTGGCAGAGCAAAAGTTCTTTTTCTTTTTAAAAAAGACCCATAGCTGGCTGTGGTGGCTCATACCTGTAATCCCAGCACTTTGGAAGACGGAGGTGAGAGGATTGCCTGAGTCCAGGTGTTTGAGACCAGCCTGGGCAACTTGGCGAGACCCCATCTCTACAATAAATCATAAAAATTAGCTGGGCGTGGTGGTGCATGCCTCTGGTTTCAAATGCTTGGAAGGCTGAGGTGGAAGGATCACCTGAGCCTAGTGGGTCGAGGCTGCGGAGGCCATAAGTGTGCCACTGCACTCCAGCCTGGAAGTCAGAGTGAGACTCTGACTCAAAAAAAAGGAACCATAAAATCTAGGAATGTATACTAAGTACAGCTTTCACTTTCCCAAACACTACCTGCATCTACCAGCACTTTTCTTCCTTTTTGAGGCGATGGCAGCCCCTGCTGGGGATAAAAACCATTAGATAAGTAGCAAAGTGCACTTAAAGTGACTGAGGCTTAGAGCTGAAGACCTTGCTTAAGGTGCTTGACTGGTTCAAAGGGACTTTGAGGCTGAATGAAGCAGAATGCCATCAAGCCCTGGGACAGAGGCCCTCACTGTCCTCTGCATAGAGATGTAAGTGTCTATTTGGAGGGATTTATGCATTTCTGTCAAGTGCATGGTCTTATGTGGGCTTTCTCCAGGTGTCACTGTCATCAACAGTACCAAGAGAATTATGAATCAAAATAAGCACAACGGCTACCACTTATTGAGTGCACATGTGCCAGGACTGGTTAAGAGTTTTATAGAATTACCTCCTTTAATCCTCAGAAGAGCCTGTGGGAGAGCAGAGGTAGGTAGAGCCGGTGAAATAAATATAGTTAGAATCTCCGATTGATATAAAATGTGCTTGAGTCTTGCTGAGAGGGATTAAAGGACTTGCCCAGGGTTATAGTTCCTAAGTGGCAGAGCTAAGATTTGAACCCAGGTCAGCCAGGTCTAAAGGTTGCCATCTAGTCACTAAGCCATAAGACCTGTCATAGAGCTCAGAGGCACTTTGGATGTCACTGAGGCTGATGGCAGATTAGGGGCAGGAAACCGTTCAAGGTTCTGAAGCAAGTCACTGGCAGATCTAGGACAAGCATCCAAATGTCCCGGCTCCTAGCCTAGCAACCTTTCTAACACACTATAGAGCTCTTGAACAACTTATTCTGCAGTGATTCCTAAAACTGTCCTAGAAGAAAAATTGATTAAAGTTTTTTTTCCCCTAAAACACTTCCCCAACTCAATATGCAATTAGCCATTATGACTTGGATAGTTTGGCTTCAGCCCTGCCCACTGTTCTGCATTTTTCAGCTGCTGTCGATGACCTCATCTTCGTCTTCATCAGTTCATCTTGTTGAGGGACGGTAGTGTGCTCCGCCAATGAACCTTCTACCCCTAGCCCATCATGCCATCCCCAACAGCAAGCATCTTTGGGGCTCCAGAGACTAAGCCTGGAAGTAGGATTATAATGTAGGTCACCACTTCTGCACGGGTTTATCACTGTGAATGTGCACACTGATAAGAGAAGCCAGCGTTTACTGGAGGGTTTACTACATGCTTGACTTTCTGTATAATTTGTCCCATTTAATCTTTACAACCACCCTTTGGAGGAAGTATTGCTACCAATCCTATTGTATAGAGAAGTAAGGTAAGGCCCAGAGAGGTGGTGAGATTTGCGCAAGGACATGGCCAGGAAGTGGCAGGGTGAGAACTTGAGCCACTAGGGTTTGTGTGACTCAAGATTCTGAACTTTGCCCCATGCGTGTTGACTGTGTCTTTGGGAAAGTTATCCCAAATTGTAGGGGAAACCCCAAAGAGGCATTTTCCCTGCATGTGGCTCATGTGGTTCTTTGGGCATAGTGGCCAAGTCATCCCTACGCCCCTGAACAAGAGCAAGCAGTTGTGCCCAAGAATTGTCCACCTCAGGCCTGAAGATTATCTAAGTGAACTGTCAAGTCAATGCTACTATACCTTAGTTAAGTGACCTTCGTCTTCTGCTAGAACATCTAGCAGGTATTTTATTTAAGTCCCTTATATCTATTGGGTACTGCACGAGTTACTAGGGATGCCACGGTGACAAGATATTTGCTTCCTGCCTTCCCTCAGCTCAGAATCTAATGTGGAAGACAGACAATGTAAGAAGTAAGTAGTAGAGTGGAGTGCTACAACAATGGGGAGGGGGACAGTGTACTCTGGGACACACATCAGGGGCATCACACCTAGCCTGGGGGTGCCATCAGGGAAGGCTGAACCTGATTCCTAAAGGAAGAATAGGTGTGTGTTAGACAAAGAAGGTTTAGAAGAGTGCTATAGGCAAAACCTGAGGTGAGGAGAGAGACGATGGAGAGCTCCTTTCAAGAAAGCTGTTTGATTGACCTTCCATGGACACTGCCGAGGGAGGGAGGGGGCACGTAGCATCACAAAGGGTATCTGACCTTAAACCAGGGGAAGTGAAGGCCAGTTGGAGATCCAAACTTCACCTGCGTGAGGGCTGCTTGTGTAACTAATCCTGACTTGTACCCTATATATCTATAATAATAAAAGAAGAAGAAGACAGTCCGTTCCATCTTTGTTGTATCATTGCATATGCCTGACTTGTCTAAGGTTGCACTCCTAGAAAATAAGACTGTCTGCTTCCATAGATGATGCTCTTAGCCTCCACTCTGTTTTTTTTTCCTTCCTCTGAAAATTGTGTCTGGATGTGATACCTGGAACTGCTGCCACTGTCTTGGCACCATGAGGAAAGCCAGTTTGAAGGCAGAACTAAGTCCTTGAGGATGCAGAGTGGAGAGATATAAAAGCCTGAGATCTTGATGATATTGTGCAACTTATACATCAGCCAGCCCTGGGGTCAAGCTCACCTCTGCCACTCTTTTTATTCATTTTTTAGTCGGTGCCTCATTGACATCCAGGCCGAAGTGGAGTGGCATGATCATGGCTCACTGCAGCCTCAAACTCCTGGGCTCAAGCAATCCTCCCACCTCAGCTTCCCAAGTGGCTGGGACTACAGACATGCACCGCCATGCCTGTCTAATTTTTAAAAAATTTTTTGTAGAAATGAGGTCTTGCTATGTTGCCTAGGCTGGTCTTGAACTCCTGGGCTTAAGCAATCCTTCCACCTCAGCCTCCCAAAGTGCTGGGATTACAGGTGTGAGCCACTGCACCTGGCCCCTCTGCTACTCTTAAGTGAAAGTGTCATATTTGAGGATCCTACCTCTGCCACATATTGATGTGACTTTGGGCAAGGTAACCTCTTTGAGTTTCAGCTTCCTCATCTATAAAGTAGAAATAATAAAAATTGACAGTAGTTGTATTTTCGCAGTGAGGGAGATTATGAGGATTACAATGTGTCGATGCATGTTAAGCACTTACAATAACGCCTGGCCTTGGGAAGTGTCGACAGATGGAAGCTATTAGTATTGCCAACACACATCCCCTTAGTCGGCTTACACTCCCAGCCCTTCCGAAGCTCTCAATTAATAATGGAGAGACTCGGCTCGTCACACTGCAGGTCGATCGGTGCTGAGATAGAGCCCGGAGCGGGGAGCAGTCAGCTTTTGCAGCAGGGAGCAGGTGAAGGTTCTACACATGCGATGACTTTGAGCAAGGGCTCAGAACAGGAGTAGAAGTTTCAGGGTAAAGAAGAGGAGGAAGGGCATTTCTGGCAGCAAGAGCAGCCAATGATGTGTCTTGTGTGCTTTGTGAAGGGTGGGTAGCTGGTGTGCTTAGAACTTCAGGGGTGAGTACATGTGTGTGGGATGCCGGGGAGGCTGGCGCTAGGTGAGGAGGGCCTTGCATGCCAAGCTAAGGGGCTTGCTGCAAGTCCCAATGGTGTTCCTTGAGACCATAGTCCTGAGGGATGCTCCCTAAAACAAAGGTCCGATGGCAGCCAAATCAGTTGTGGAAGCGCTGTGCAGATATTCCTGTCCTGGCAAGGGCTTGTGAACATTAGCACAGTAAAGGTTCTGCCAAGTCCTAGAGGAATGAAACCTGCTTGACTTGGCCTAACCCAGTGTTTCACAAACATATTCAACCACAAGGACCCTTTATCTGCCTAACATCTATTCCTGCAGGTCATATTTTGGGGGATGCAGTTACAGGCACTGGGGAGTTGTCAGAAGGTTGAAGCAAGGAAGTGAAGGGTCATTTCTATGTTTCTCAATGATTCCTTCTAATAGTTCAAATAATAAAGGGACAAATTAAATCATAAGTAAGCTGTTTTAAGGCTCTGGCTTGCTCAGAGGCTATTTTATTCAAAATGAGTGACTTCTCTTGCTATGGCCCTCTCTGAAAGTCTTCTGCCTTTGAAGTATCCCAAGCAGAGAAACTTCTTGCCACATGCTGTAGTTTTTTTCTGACCTTTTTGCTCTGGCTCTTTAAAGCTGAAGGTTAGATAATTCAGGCTCAGCATTAGATTGACACTTGAAAGCGACAATGGGGTTTTTTGGGTGGTTAAAGGTTATAGTCACTGGAGCTGCAGTAGGACTTGAAAATTTTTGGAAGCCTTTCCTTTCATTCCTTCCTCTTCCTTTCCTTTTCTTTCTCTCTCTTCTTCCTCTCTCTTTCTCAACAGAAGGGCCAGCTGAAAATGATGGTTTTCAACCTAGCAGATCCTGCTGGAGGCAGCACCTGTGATAAGCACGCCCCTGTGGAAGATTTTGGCAAAGACTGATTTCTCAATCACCTGGAAGGGGGGTGGAGGCGGTTAGAGCTTATTAGAAATACAGATGTCAAGGCATCTGCTTCTTGGGTGACTTGCATGCACAGCAAAGTCTGAAAACTGCAAGTCTAGATACCTTCAGCTCTACCTACCTACTCACCGGTCCTCTGTAGGTAGGAACACCTCCTCCCTCTCCCTTCAGTGGTGTCTATCCCTGCCCAGCCCCACCACAGGGTGCTGCCCCAGCGTTCAGATCAGGCCCTCTCCCAACCTGCGCAGATCTGGCCCAGCCCCCTGGTCTCCACTGCCTTCCCTGCTCTTGTTCCCCTGCTGTAGCCAGGGTTCTTGCTGCTGGGGTGGTGGGAAATGTGGCCCAGGTGCCTGAGAAGGGACTTGTGGGTGGCAGGGTGGTGGTAGTGGGCAATCTCAGGGACTAATAACTTTGGTGCTGGTCCAGGCCCATCGTGATAAGACTGGTCCCCACTTTATGGTTATCTGACTTCCATATGGTCCTTATCTGTCAAGGGCCACAGGGAACAGTTGCTCTGGCAGGGTTTCAGGCATTCCCCTCGCTTCTGGCTGTGCCCATCTCCCCTTCCTTTGTTTTTTAAACTGCTTATTAAGTAGTAATAATAGTTAATGTTTACACAGTACTTACTCTGTGCCATGAAGTCTTCTAAGTGATTTAGATCCACTACCTCATTGGATCTTCATAATAATTCTACGAGGGATATACAATGATTATTGACAACTCCATTTATAGATGACAAAATTGAGGCACAGAGAAGCTTAGCAACTTGCTCAAAGCCATTCAACTAATAGATAGTGAGCTGAAATTTAAAACCAAATTGGCTGTGTCTTTTTTTTTTTTTTTTTTTGAGTTGGAGTCTCACTCTGTTGCCCAGACTAGAGTGCAGTGGCCACTCCCAGCCACCGCAGCCTCAACCTGCTGGGTTCCGGCGATTCTTCTGCCTCAGCCTTCCAAGTAGCTGGAACTACAGGCGTGCGCTACCACGCCCGGCTAATTTTTTGATTTATTGTAGAGATGAGGTCTTGCCAAGTTGCCCAGGCGGGTCTTGAACCTGCGGGCTCAGGCAATTCACTCACCTCGGCCTCCCAAAGCACGGGATTACAGGCTGAGCCGCCGAGCCTGACCCGGCTGTGTCTTTTAAATACTGTGTTACCTGTAATAGTTAGACACTGTGCTAAACACTTGGTATACTTTTTTTTTTGAGTTGGAGTTTCACTCTGTTGTCCAGGCTGGAGTGCAGTGGCACACTCACGGCCACTCCAGCGTTGACTTGCTAGGCTCTGGTGATCCTTCTGTCTCAGCCTTCCAGTAGCTGGAACTACAGGCGTGCACTACCACGCCCGGCTAATTTGTATTTGTTTATTTATTGTAGAGCTGAGGTCTCACCAAGTTGTCTGGGTTGGTCTCGAACCTGCGGGCTCAGGCAATCCACTTGCCTCGGCCTCTCAAAGTGCTGGGATTACAGGCTGAGCCACCAAACCCAGCCTTATTCATATTTATTTATGATGAAGATGTAACATCCACACAAGTTGAGAAGAATGCAGGGTAAAAAGGGGTCCTTTTCCTTTTCCTCCTCCCCACTCCTATTCTCTGTCAGGCCCCTTGTGGGAGCCTGGCCAGCAGGATGGCCATTGCCACCTCAGCCTGGTAGAACTAGGGTCGAGGCTAAGGCTGGAGGCTGGGGTCAGAATGGATCTGATTGGTTCTGGAAGGACCGACTGTTGGTGGCCGCCATAGTGGGAGACCTATGTGATTGGAGTATTGAGGGACAAGCCTGGTTGTGCACCTGGCAGCACGCCTCACAGAAATGCTGTGCAACCCCAGGGAGTGGGTGGCTTAGACTTAAGTGTCAGGGTGCTGAGTGCACCTCGTTCTGTCCTACATGTGCACTAAGTTCAGCAGTCCCAGGACACGAATGTGACTGTCTGGTAAGGCCACAGAGAGGTCTCCAGGAGACCAGCGAATGCTGCTATGCCTCTTGCTCAGCAGACATCTGGGACAAGAGTTATAGCTTCTGACCTTGCCTCCTGAGGATTTTTACACGCGCTTCAGGACAGGAAGGATTTTTACATGGAAGTTGGTACCAATAAACTAGATTAGCCCCTATAAACACAAAGTAACCCTTCAGGCCCCTAGGGGAAGGCAGAGGAGTGAGCCAAACATAGTCCACTCCCACCCATGGCTGCCCAAAGGCTGGTCTGGTGTCTGAACCTAGGGTCACCCTAGGTTCCCTTGGTGTGGGACTAGTGGAGAGTGTGTGATGGAGTTGGGGGTGGGGTGGGGGTGACAAGCACAAGGGCTCTATAGCCAGACAATGGAGATTGAATCCTTGTTTTGGCACTTGCTGCCTGTGTAATTAATCATGGGGAAGCTAGTTTATCTCTTGAGTCTTGATTTTCTTGAGAAGGAGACAATGACAACAATATTAACTTCTCAGTTGGGCACGGTGGCTCACGCCTATAATCCCAGCACTTTGGGAGGCTGAGGCAGGAGTTTGAGACCAGCCTGGGCAACAAAGGGAGACCTCATCTTTGTCAAAATAGAAAAATTAGCCAGGCATGGTGATGTGGGCCTATCTGTAGGCCCAGCTACTTGGGATGCTGAGGTAGGAGGATTGCTAGAGTTCAGGAGTTCAGGGTTACAGAGAGCTATGGTTGTGCCACTGCACTCCGGCCCGAACGACAGAGTAAAACCCTGTCTCGAAAAATAAATAAATAAAAATAAAAAAACTTCTCATAGGGTTGTCGTTTAGATTAAGAAATGAAATATTGAAGCTATGTTGCTCAGGCTGGTTTTGAATTTTGATTCAAACTCCTGGGCTCAAGAGATCCTCCCACTTCAGACTCCCAAGTAGCTGGGACCACAGGCCCATGCCACTGCACCTGGCCATTGTTTATTGATGTTTAATGTCATTATCTCTTTTCTAGCAGATTCTGTGTTTTGCATTTCCTTCATGATCCTGTGCGGTCTGGCTTTTGGCTCCTTCATTACCCTGAAACTATTCTCTCCAGGAACACCCACACATCTGCTTGTGGCCAAATCCAACAGCAACTCCTCTGTTTTCATTTTTACTTCTCATCATGTCTCTTGCCCAGGACACTGGAAACTATTCCTCTCATCTTGGAAATCCCTGTGGCATCTGTGACTCTCTAACCACTTGATTTTCCTCCAACCTCTCTGGCTGTTGCTCTTTTTTTTTGAGTCAGAGTCTCACTCTGTCACCCAGGCTAGAGTGCAGTGGCACGCTCATGGCCACTGCAGCCTCTACCTGATGAGCTCAGGTATTCCTTCTGCCTCAGTCTTCCAAGTAGCTGGAACTATAGGCACGTGCCACCGAGCCCAGCTAATTTTTTAATTTATTGTAGAGACGAGGTCTCACTGAGTTGCCCAGGCTGGTCACAAACCTGTGAGCTCAGGCAATCCTTTTGCCTCGGCCTGCTCTGTGGTTTTCTTCATGAACTCCTGACCTCCTTCTCCTCAGGGTTCTGCTCTGTCCACTGCCCTTCTCATTGCATATTCCCTCTCTTCAAGCTTTCTTTTGTGTCTGTCTGTCTCTCTCTCTCTCTCACCTCATATCTTCCTTCCTTCCTTCTTTCGGCAAGGTCTTACTCTGTCACCCAAGCTGGAATGCAGTGGTACAATCATACGTCATCACAGCCTGGAACTCCTGAGCTCCAGCAATCCTCCTTAGCCTCCCAGGTAGCTGGGATTACAGGCATTCCACCATGCCCAACTCCAGCCAACATTTTTTTTTTTTGAGTTGGAATCTCACTTCGTTGCCCAGGTTGGAGTGCAGTGGCACACTCACGATCACCCCAGCATCGACCTGCTGGGCTCAGGTGATCCTTCCGCCTCAGCCATCCAAGTAGCCAGGACTACAGGCATGCACTACCATGCTTAGCTAATTTTTTGATTTATTGTAGAGATGAGGTCTCGCCAAGTTGCCCAGACTGTTTTCGCACCTGTGGGCTCAGGCAATCCTCTCACCTCGGCCTCCCAAAGTGCTGGGATTATAGGCTTGAGCCATGCTCCCGACCCCAGCCCACATTTCTAACCACTATGTAAGTGTGGTGTTCTTCAGTCTCTGTGACCATCCCTGAAGGCTCCTCTGAGCTCTAGACCTGAATATTCATCTGGGATGGCATCTAAAACTGGACCCCTCCTTTCTGCCCTCAGTGTTGGTTTGACGGAAACAGTAATGGTAGCAGCTCAAGCCAGAAACCACAAAACCCTCTTGATGTCTCCCTTCCCTTCAACTCGCACAATCTCATAAACTGCCATAATTCAGTCAGCATACCCTTGTGGCAGGCTGAATAACAGCTCCTAAAGATATTCGTGTCCTAATTGCTGGAACCTGAGTGTTACCTTGTATGGCATAAAGGGACTTTGCAGATGTAATTGGATTAAGGTTCTTAAAATGGGGGGAGATTATCTCAGATTATCCAGGCAAGTATCTTTATAGAAGGGAGGCAGAGGGAGATTTGACTACAGAAAAGTAGGAGGCGTGAAGATTGAAAAAAGAAGTTGGAGTGGTTCCAGGAAGGGGTCATGAACTGAGGAATATAGGCAACCTCCAGAAACTAGAAACGATAAGGAAATGGATTCTCCCCATGAGTCTCTAGAAGTAACTGGATGTACTGACACTTTGACTTTAATTCAGTGAAACTGTCTTTGGACTTCTGGCCTCCAGAACTTGTTGTTTTAAACCACCAGTTTGTGGTAATTTGTTATAGCAGCTGCAGGGAACTAATACCACCTCCCTTCAGATGTTTCTTCAATTTGTCCTCTTTTCTTCCCATCCCTGCTACTTGTCATCATCCCTTGCCTACAATATCTTCCTAAATCTTGCTGCATCTCATAATGATTTTATAACACTTACTGATGACCATCGTACTCAGAACCAAGAGAGGCCCCTGATGTGATATTCAAAGTTGGCCAAAAGCAGACTTCTGCCTATGGAGGAGGCCATCTCCTTGCCTCTTCCTGCTTCACTCTTTGTGCTTCAAGGCAGCAATCCTTTTTTTTTTTTTTTTTGAGTTGGAGTCTCACTGTTGTCCCTCAGGCTGGAGTGCAGTGGCATGCTCACAGCCACCATAGCCTCGATCTGCTGGGCTTAGGTGATCCTTCTACCTCAGCCTTCCAAGTAGCTGGAACTACAGATGCACACCATCATGCCCAGCTAGCTTTTGTGATTTTTCTTAGAGACGAGGTCTCACCAAGTTGCCCAGGCTGGTCTCGAACCCCTGTACTCAGGCAATCCTCTCGCCTTGGCCTCCCAAAGTACTGGGATTACAGGCTGAGCCACCACGCCCAACTGAGACAGCAATTCTTAACTCAGGGTCCATGTACAACTTGTCTCCTCCTCCCCCAATTTTTATGGACAGGCTTCAGAAGGTCTGCAAACCTCCTGAAATTCAGGGCAAAACTTGTACACACGTGTACTCCTTGAGACAAGACACACAGGTGACCCTAAGCAGACTCCTCTGCCCCTACGAGGATTCCACACTAATGACTGCTTTTAATGCCCCCCTCCCCCATCATGATGGTTACACCAGTGCACCTTCCTCCTACAGTTCCAGCAGCCTGGGATGTCTGTTCCCAGAGCTCCCTCATTTCATTCATGTCTCTGTTCCAGTGCTGTCTCCCCAGAGAGGACCTGGGGGAGGGGAGGTGGAGGCAGTATCTGGAGAAACCTCACACCACTTCTCTGGGAACAAAGGTGAGTACTCTGCCCCCCCACCCCAGAATCCATAAAGCCTGAGGGTGGGAAGAGGGGACTAGAGTTCAAAGTATTTTCCCAAAGGGCAACATTTTCTTCCCTAGGAGAAATTCTAGTGTCAGCTGTTAGACTATAATTTCCCCACCTCATTACCTAAAACACGAACCTGGAAAAAACAAATGTTATAATGCTGGTGTTAGAGCCATGCTTTGGAAGCGAATTGGGTGATTAATTCCAACTTAGAGATTATGGTAACTCCACAGAAAAAAATGTCATTTGAGCTGTTTCTCATTGAAGAATGAAAGGGATTTTGATTAGGGGAAAAGAAAGAAATGGACAAAGAAAGGCAGGAGTGTGCTTGGTGTGGGGCAATGACTCGTCTTGGGCTGTTTGATCCTAGGTTTTGGAGGGAGCCACGGCCAAAGAAGTAAATTTCAGGCCTCACCATGGAAGGCCCTGACTAGTATACTGAGGAGAACGAACTCTGTTATGTAGGCAGTGGAGAGCTAGCCAAGGCCTATGAGCAGGTGAATGATATAAATCACGTTTAACTTGTTTTCATAATCTCAGCACCCAACAAAGTGCATGGCACATAATAGGTGCTCAAAAGATGCTAATAGGTTCTCAAAATATGCTTTTTTTTTTTTTTTGAGTTGGTGTCTCACCCTGTCACCCAGGCTGGAGTGCAGTGGCACGCTCATGGCCACCGCAGCCTTGACCTGCTGGGCTCAGGCAATCCTTCCACCTCAGCTTTCCAAGTAGTTGGAACTACAGGCACACACCACCACATGCATGCCTGTAGTTCCAAATAAATTTTTGATTTATTTTAAAGATGAAGTCTTACCAAGTTGACCAGGCTGGTCTCGAACCTGCAGGCTCAGGCAATCCTCTCATTTCAACCTCCCAAAGTGCTGGGATTGCAAGTGTGAGCCACTGCACCTGACCAAAAGATGCTTTTGTATAAAGGAATGGATGTGTCTTAGGAGGATGAAACTTGGGGAGTGAATTGAGTAGGGAAGAGGCATTTTTTCTTTTTTCTTTTTTTTTTTGAGTTGGAGTCTCACTCTGTTGCCCAGACTGGAGTGTAGTGGCCACTCCCAGCCACCGCAGCCTCGACCTGCTGGGCTCCGGTGATCCTTCTGCCTCAGCCTTTCGAGTAGCCGGAATTACAGGCGCATGCTACCACACCCGGCTAATTTTTTATTTATTGTTGAGATGAGGTCTCGCCACGTTGCCCAGGCGGGTCTCGAACCTGCGGGCTCAGGCAATCCACTCACCTCAGCCTCCCAAGGCGAGGCACTTTTTCAATAGTTCAGATTTAAGTGATGAGACTAGCTGGGGTGAGGCACATAAGGTGGCAAGCCAGAAGCATTTAGAGAGTTTTTTTTGAAAAATTTATTTGGAGTCCTACTCCTCACTCTGTCATTCAGGCTGCAGTGCAGTGGCATGCTCATGGCTACTGCTACCTCAGCCTTGACCTGCTGGGCTCAGGTGATCCTTCTACTTCAGCCTTCCAAGTAGTTGGAACTATAGGTGCATACTACCACACCTGGCTAATTTTTTGATCTTTTTATACAGTCAAGGTCTCGCTATATTGCCCAGGCTGGTCTCGAACCCCTGGACTCAAGCAATCCTCTTGCCTTCCAAAGTGCTGGGATTATAGGCATGAGCCACTGTGCTTGACCTTGAGAGTTATTTAGGAGGAAGGATTGACAGGCATTCTTGTTCTTTGAGATGGCAAGCGGGGGAGGAGGAATAAAAAAGAGGGGGAACTTGGAGAAGACAGAGGGTTGTGGCTTATGAGGGGGCAGATAGTGGTGTCACCCACCAAAGGGGACCCCAGAATGGGGGGCACATCTGGAGGTGGAAGGATGGAAAGCAGAGTGAGGCTATAGAAAAGCTAGTTTTGTATAAGCTGAGACTGGGTTCTCGCAGGGGTCAGAGACATCAAGGGAGGGTCGGGGGTGCAAATTCTACAAGTGATCTGGATTCTGCTCCCCGCCCCCACGGTCTCTTCTCAGAGAGAAATCTCTGCACAGTGCTTTCCCCAAGGGCCAGGACCTCATTTGTTCCATCTCAGAAGAAACCAACCCTGAAGCCCAGTTCGAAGCAGCCATTTTTCATCCTTGTCCTCAGCCACCAGCTCCTCCCGGGAGCTCTCGCCTGTTATCTTTCCACTTGGCACAGCCATCAGTTTGGACTGGGACAGGGGACTGTATCTCATGGAGATTTCTCTGATATGCTATCAGCAACGGCCTTCACTTGGAGTTACAGCATGTCTAAATGTCCATGAGAGGGCCAGGCCAACCTGGTGGAATGGTAATTATTTGGAGAACTTAAGGATGCTTCTAGATCACAGTCAAACCATGGGGTACCCCTAATTCCTTATCCTGAAGATTGCCCAAGGGCCCTGGAGGAGGCAGTGCACAGGGATGGCACTGTGGCCATATGGCCATGTGGGTGCATAGACATCCTGGAGGTCCCATAAGGTGCCAGGGGCTGGAGCTCAAAATATTTCCCTGGGGTAAGTGTGGATATGAGGTAGTGATTTGGTTCCCCTCCCTCCCTTTCTCCCTCCCTCCCTCCCTCCCATCCATCCAACCATCCATCCATCTATCCATCCATCTCACAAATTGTCATACTGGGCCCATGCTAGGGACTGGGGATATAAAGGTGAGCAAAATAGACTTGTGTATTTTGTTGCCTAGACAGAGAGTAATCAGGCAATTACAATACTGGATGTGAACCTGGCATAAGACTGAGGTAGCTAGGTATAAAATGGTAAAGAGGCTGGGGGTGGTGGCTCACATCTGTAATCCCAGTGTTTTGGGAGGCTGAAGTGGGAGGATCACAGGAATTCAAGACCACCCTGGCAGCATAGCAAGACTCCATCTTATAAAAAATAAGAAAATTAGCCAGGTGTGGTGGTGCATGCCTGTAGTTCCAGCTATGCGGGAGGCTGAGGCAGATGCATTGTTTGAGCCCAGGAGTTTAAGGTTACAATGAGTTATGATTGCACACTCCAGGCTGGGTGACAGAGCAAGACCTTGACTCTAAAAATAATAAAATGGTAAAGAGTAAAGCATGTTACAGAGAGAGGCTGCAGCTGGTAAACAGGCCTGGTGGGTGTTAGGGGGAATGTGCAGGAGCAAAAAAGCATGATGAGCTCAGGAAGCAGTTTAGCACAGCCAGAGTGTACTGTGTGTGGAAGGACTAGAAAGAGATGAGACTGGATAATGTGGTCAGGGGAGATAATCACAGACTCTCTTCAAAGAGCTCAGGGTTTAAGAAACAAATGCCAGGAAGGAAGTTTTGAAGGCAGCCTCTGCCCCCTTTCTGGACCTCTTTTCCTCAAACACAAAAGGGGTCGCTTGAGGACCGGTCACTTTCATGACACCAGAGGAGAGTAAGCACAAAGGAAGAAGAATTGTAAATTAAAAACTCAACGCATTACGCTGTCCCTACCCGGATTCATGCAAGAGGGTTGAAATATTTTCAGTTCCTAATTTCTACCTTGCTTATGGGTCTCGCCAAGGCTGCAACGGGAGCAAAGGTGTCAAGTCTCAGCCTCAGGACAGTTCTTCCAACAAAGAGAGTGATGTTTGCTAAATGAAAATTTTCCAGGCCAGTGGCTGGACAACCTAGTCATGCATTTGGGCAAAGAAACAAATGCGGACCAAGCTCTTGCTCTGCTCCAAGCATGGTTCCCTGTGCGTGCAGGTTAATTGTTCGTGTTGAACAATTTCTCCTCCGGGAGACTGGCTTCTTAATGGAGGGAGCAGGGGCTTCTCCAGCCCGGCACATTGACAGTGGCTAATCTCTGGCCACTCAAGAAGGCTGAATGGGGCAGTGAGCCCTCACTTTTGTCCTGAGAGTTGGAGCCCTGGGATCTGCACCCTACTCTATGCCCATTTCCCTAAGGTGCCACCAGGGTCTAACTCTTACCCAGTAACCTTTCCTGGAACATTTCCAGGGAGCCCACTTTATGCCAGGCCCCCTGCCTTACTCTGTGTCACTGTCCTTGAGAAGGCAGAAGTGGGGGAAGAGACATGTAAACAATTGACATGTAAATATCTAGTGCAACAAATGCCATAGTAGAGGGATAAGTGCTGGGGAGGCTCAGTGACAATAACAACAACAATATCTAATATTCGTTGAATACTTATTTGCAGTAGGTACAGGGTGGGGGTAGGGAACAGAATATCCACAAAAGTTTATATATACTGAGTACTTATCAAATGTTGGGTATAGGGTTTAAGTTGTTAACATGCATTATTTCATCTAATCCTTAGAAACAATCCCATGAGGTAGGTGTAATAGGCAGAATAGTGATCCCCCAAAGAAGTCTGTGTTCTAACCCCTGGAACTTGTGAATATGGCACTTTACAAACAGAAGGGACTTTGCAGATGTGGGTAAGTTAAGAATCTTGAGATGGCCCTTTTCCGGGGACGCTGTATAAAGGCATGCAAAAAGCTCCAGCGTTTGACACACTGTCATAGGCTCTCCTACAATGCAGCCTCTAACAAAACTAGGTTGTCCCGAACTCCTGGTAATAGAATTGTTTACCTATATACCAAGCTTGGGAAAGCACCAGAGTCTACACATGGTGTGTGCCCAGGCCAGCTTCACGGGGTTCATGCTGTGAGACCTAAAGTTCTTATGAGGTTGTCCAAAACAAAAAAACATGTCAGCAGGGCCTATGGTGATTCCATGTGTGCAAAATGTGTTCATGACAGGATCAAGCATGTTTTCTTTATCAAGGAGCAGAAAGTTGTTGTGAAAGTGTTGAAGGCACAAGCAAAGAGTCAGAAAGCAAAATAAAGAAATGAAGCTTTTTTCTTCAGTAATAAAAATTAAAAGACAAAAAAAAAAAATAATCTTGGGATGATGAGATTATTCTGGATTACCTGGGTGAGCCCACTGTAATTATAAGGGTTCTTATGAAGGAAACAAGAAGGCAGGAGGGCCAGAGCCAGAGTAATACCATGTGGGAAAGACTTAGCTGCCCACTGTTGGCTTAAAGGTGGAGAAAGGCACCATGAAGCAAGGAGTACAGGTGGCCTCTAGAAACTGGAAAAGGCAAGGAAACAGATTCTCCCCTGGAGGCTCCAAAAGTAATAGCCCTGCCAACTTTTAAATTTTAGCCTAGTGAGACCTCATGTCAGACTTCTGACTTTTAGAACTGTAACATCATAAATTTGTGTTTTCAGCCACTAAATGTATGATGATTTGTTACAGTAGCTATAGAAAAGGAATACAGTAGGTATTATTTTTATCCTCATTTTACTAGTGTTAAAGAAAAACTTGTTCTGACAATTAAAATGGCAGAGAAGACTTTATTCAAGATTACTGCAATAGGAGTATTGCAATAGAAGTGAGAGGTGGGGCTCAATTCAGAACGCAACAAGGACTAGGCTCATAATAGATGGAAACGTGCTTGAGCTAGTATAAAAGGATGTAAGAATGGCACTCTCTGTCTCAGTCTTGGCTTAGGCTCCAAGACAATAGAAAAATTGGACTTTCTTAAGAAGTGTCTGAGGCCATTGCTTTGCTAAACTCTGGTCTGGCCACGTGGTTCTTTGATCTGTGGGCACCATGTTTCCTAGCTTTGGCCCCCTCCCATACCTTGGGAGGTGAATCTTCCCCCCCCCTCCTTCCAATTTACTTTCTAAATAAACTATAGTTTTCAAACTAAAAAAAAAAAAAAAAAAGTTTCTGGCATGCTGTGGCTTTTCTCTCCTGGGTGCTACCTGGAATGGAGTCAGGGGGCTTGTCCTAAGCCTAATGAGAGAGCCTTATGTTACTACTGAAACTTGAGATACACAGTGGAGTGATGTCCAGGATGACCTCAAGCACAGCTCACAGTTGAGAGGCTGCTGAAAGTGGCTGAGACCCCACTGAACTTCCACAGGCCAGAGGGTGTGAACAGGGTCATTTAAAACTGATATCACCTGCGATGGCTAATTTTATGTGTCAACTTGCCTGGGTCACACAATGCCAGATATTTTGTCAAACATTATTCTGGAGAGTGTTTTTGGGTGAGATTAACAGTTAAATTGGTAGGCTTTGAGTAAAACAGCTTTCCCTCTCTAATGTGGGTGGGCCTCATCCAAGCAGTTGAAGGATTAAATAGAACAAAAGGCTGATCTCCTCTGGGCAAGAGGGAATTCTGCAGCATATGGCCTTCAGACTTGAACTGAAAGCATCAGCTCTTCCTAGGTCTTCAGCCTGTCAGCCCACCTTGCAGATTTTGGACTTGCCAGCCTCTATAAATCGCATAAGCCAATTGCTTAAAATAAATTGCTTTCTCTCTATGTATACATCCTATTGGTTCTGTTTTTCTGGAGAGCCCTGACTAATATATCATCCAAAGGGCTTCCTTCTGGAGTGAGGCATCTTCAGCAGAAGGAGGCTGGAGGAGTACTGTTGGATGCAGACTTGGAGGACAGTCATATGGGCCATCCATACGGCCATCTACTGGGGGGTCAGTTGGATGACAGGCATTGCCTGCATTGAGGGGGCTGCTGTTGTGTGTTCCCAGTGGGAGTATTTCCAAGGAACCCATGAAAGTCACTTACTCAGAATAGTTTTGTGAGAGAAACAGCTCATCAGGATATAGGAACATCTCACAGGCCCCAAGAACAGTAAGTACAGTGAGGAGTAGAGAGAGAGAGAGAGAGAGAGAGAGAGAGAGAGAGAGACAGGAACTAGGAATGGGAGAGATGGCAGCCACCCAGGCTCATTCTCTTTCCATCTCCATCCTGTTGTCTCTTGTGTTATCCTCTCTGTGGAGTGACCCTCTTGGTTTACTCATTGTATATGGCCTCAGGATGTCTTCCCCATTTGTAGGCACAAGACTTCTACCCACTATCATTTGTATTTCCAAGTGCAAGTTTTTAAAAGAAATCTGATTGGCCGATGACTAGGCAATGGACTGCCTCCCCGAGTTCAGGTGCTCCCTCTCTCAACAATGAGTTGGGGCTTGAAGGAGGGGTGCCCTGTAATACACAGTGTTTTAGGTGGCTTCCTCCCAGGGCTATGAGGGGAGATGAAGCTAGGAGTGCAAGTTAAGTATGGCAGGAGGAAGATTATCAATGGTAATCAAAGGGCAGGTGAGGCTGCAGGCTGCAAAACATAAAGTGTTGTACCAAAGGTGAGGTTGTTGTGAGGGGCGTTTGGAGCTAGGTCATGGAGAGTTTTTTGGTTTTTTTTTTGAGTTGGAGACTCACTCTGTCGCCCAGACTGGAGTGCAGTGGCTCACTCCCGGCCACCACAGCCTCGACCTGCTGGGCTCCGGTGATCCTTCCGCCTCAGCCTTCCAAGTAACCGGGACTACAGGCCCAGTTACCTGGAGGGTTTTGAATGCCACATCAAGGAGTTTGAACTTTACCTCCTGTGGCCAGGACCTGTGAAACAACATTAATCAATAGCACCATCCCTTCAGGTCGCTGCCAAATAGCTCATTTACCTGGTTAAGCAGTACTCTTTGAAGGCAGCAGATAGCTGGGGAGTGCTCAGAGAATGTGCCTTTTTTGATGGACGCTTGGAAGGGTGCTTAGGCTTTGGAATGATCCACTTCAAGGACTCTTGGCTGTTGTGTGTTTCAACTCTCGATTGCAACACTACACTAATGTGGTTTTTTGCATTGAATTAAAATTAATCTAATACTTGACAACTCTGGCTGGATGCCTGCCAAATATGGAGACTAGAGATGCTTCCTGTAAATTCTGCCACAGAGGATTCTTACGATTCAGGGAACATCTCATTTATCTCACTGCTATGCACTCCTGACCCTAATTCTCAAGGGATTCCTTCCGTAAGATCCTCTTGCATAAATGTGAGCATGTTCCCTGGCAGTTACTTTTTCAAATCTGTATAATCTCTGGGGACCAGGATGATCTGGGGTGCAGGGAAGGGGTCATTTAGATGAACCAACTCTGCTCAAAGTCAGTCTTGGATTTTTTCCAGTAATAATCTCTTTCGTCATTAATGGCCTGCTGGGTGAATCTTATTATATCTTCTTAAAATAATTTAGATGCTAATATCTCCCAGTGACCATCAAATGGGAATGCAGGGCTGGAGGTAGTGGTGAGGAGGACTGAAAGCTGTCTTAATTCTATGCTCCTTTTCACAGCTGGAGACCCTCATTTGATGGACTTGAAAAAGCTGCCCTAACAACCAGGGTTTTCACATCTTTACACTCAAAATGTCTTTGACTGGTATTCCAAAAGTTCTACTTTTTGAGACAAGGAGCCAGGATTCTGGATGAGCAACCCAAGGGGTTTTGGGTGAACATTTCAAGAGAATTCTGGAGAAACAATGGACAATGGAAGGGCAATTGTATTTTTGATCAGCTATAAGCTGGAGGGGAGGGTGGGGGGAGTCATGAAGGAGGAGGAAAGATTCCAGTAGACTGGCAGTCAGGAGGTTTGACTTCCAGTGCCAGGTTTGTTACAACTAGCTGAGTTCATCTCTTCCTCCCTCCCTTCCATCCTTCCACAGCTACTGATGCCTACTCTGTGTTGGGTCCTGTGCTGATTCTGATAACACAGAGATGTGCAAGCTATCATTCCTGCTTCAAGGAGTTCATAGCTTGTTGTGACTTTCTCTTTCCTGTCCATCAGTTTCCTTATCTGTATGGAGGGAAGTTGGAGTAGAAGTTCTTGGAGAGCTTTTCCAGAGTTAGTATTTTGGGACCATAAGAGCTTCAATATCTGGCATCTTTTTTTTTTCTCATTTGCTAAACCCCACCCAAGCACTGTCTCGTGGGTCAGAAATGAGCCTATCAGGATCTTGCTCTTGAGAAGCTTGGGGTCAGTTGGAGCAGAAATGCACACGACCTGGTGGTAAATGGGCCGATGGATGCTTGTTCAGAGCACTCTGGGGAAGTAGGGGAGAGAACAAACTGCTTTGCTTAGGGATGGTGATCATAAAGTGAGAGAATTCCCAAACTTCATGGTTTCTAACTTCTTAGACTCCCCAGAAACCCCTAGCCTGATTCTAGCTACCCTCAGCTCCTTCCATTGGGTAAAGGCTGTGTGGTTCTTTTGTAACTCCTTGGAGCTTGGTTTCTGATTCAACCCCGGGGAATCAAGTAGTTAAATAGGCCGAGCCTGCACTGAGGTTCTCAATTCTAAGCACCAGGGAATATGCCACCACTTAAAAACAAAGTGATAATGTTGTTGACATTTCAACAGAAATATTTCTTGTTGGATGCTAGAGAGTCGATCAGTGTTGTTTTCTTAGCACAGGAGGAAGTGTGGGGTGTGAGTATAAAGCTTGATTGTGTAGCATATGGGCTTCACCAGCAGTGGGGGAGGGGGTCAAAATGGTATTCCAATGATGATTCTAAGAATGCTATGCCCCTGGTTCTGTCTCAGTTTACCTGTGAGAGCTCCAACTTTAGCTGGTTCATCCCGATCCTGGGAATTCCTGGGATCTTCTTTTAGGTTCCCTCAGAAGCAGAATCTGAGTCAAGGTGTATCACTGAGAAATCAATCACAGAAGTGCTACCACCATTAGGAAGAAGCAAAACCATCATGTAAGTCTCTTTCTGTGGGTTTCCCTGAACTCTGGCTGATATACTTTGTCTCTGATGTTTCTTCTGGGAGAATATGTCCACATTTGAGGGATTTGTTGCTAGGAATTACCTTTACACAGTGTGAGAGTCTCTATAATGCTATGGTCATCATGCCTGATGCTGGAGCTTGAGATCTGGAAAGCAGGTAGTTGGGAAGGAAAGATGGAAGGAAAGTGAAGGGGAGCAAGGACAAGGTGGAACCCAGAAGTATGAGCTGAAGCCTCATGAAAACTCTGAAACTGGTGTCTGTTCTTGTTGCCTCTGATAGCATGGGGGTCTTGCAGAAGCTGGGGCCCTTGCTCACATAGCTAAACATATATGCTTGACCTGGGAGTCAGAGAAGCTGAAAAGAGGTCCAGGGAAGCTGGGCTCGGTGGCTCAGCCTGTAATCCTGCGCCTTTGGGAGGCTGAGGTGAATGGATTGCCTGAGCCCACGGATTCGAGACCCGCCTTGGCAACTTGGCGAGACCTCATCTCTACAATAAATCAAAAATTTAGCCGGGCGTGGTAGCGCGCGCCTGTAGTTCCAGCTACTTGGAAGTCTGAGGCGGAAGGATCGCCGGAGCCCAGCGGGTCGAGGCTGTGGTAACCGGGAGTGGCCACTGCACTCCAGTCTGGGCGACAGAGTGAGACTCCAACTCAAAAAAAAAAAAAAAGAGGTCCAGGGAAAAGTTGTGAACCTCACGCCAATGGGGTGAACAGGCCCACCGGCTTCAAGGTGTGCGAGCTACAATATGGCTGCTACCTCCCTCTGGTCTCCAAATCCCCCATGGGAAATTCTTTGTGACTAACCATATCCAGAAACATACAGGAAATGGAAATTCTGGAACATGTAGTTTAATCAGCCAGGTTGGCACATCACAGTCACCAGAGGATTCAAATCTAAGGAGCTGATTTGGGGACTGATTTCAGGAAATGGGTGGGGGGTGGGGAAGTAGAACAAGGAAGGAAAAGAAGCCAGGGAAGGGAGGGAACCAGTCAGTTCCACTGTGATCACTCGAAGCTTGATCCCCTGGGAAACTCCGGGGGACAGTTGAACGAGTCTCAGAGTTACTTACCCAAGGGTTGAGGCAGCTGGGGTGTTGTTTCTCCACCAAATTTCTGTCATTGGTTGAGGAATACTTCCAGTCAGGGACAGGCAGAAAGTCACAGGTGTTCACGATATGCAGCCTTTAGGGGCAGAGGGGAAGACGGAGGGCAATGCTGAGAGGAGCTGTTCTACTCTGGGACACCACGCATACATTCTCAGCTACCAAGTGTCCTGTTATTCCCTTCTGCTCTTGCTGTGGCCACAGTGGTGGCAGTGCTTTCTGTTTCCTCTGGCTACTCTGTGTGGAGAAAGTTACTTCTATCTCATGGCTGCTGCTGCTTCTTATGTGGTCCTCAGAGAGTAAGGAGCATCTGGGTTCACTCTCAGGTCTCCCAGAAGGAAAGAGTTGAATATGTATTAATTTTTCCTTGTATGGCTTTCCCTGGACTTAGTTAAGTGTGAGAGATGAGCCAGGAGACATCTGCCAGCTGACACAATGTTGTTTTCAGAACCAAATCTCGTTTCTGACCCAGAACCACTGCCCATGGTTGGGAGTGTGCTCTGCTGGGGAGGGGAGATGGCCCTCTCTACACAGGCCCCAGCAGGACCACACCTCAGCCTAGCCTTGAGGTCTCAGAGCCCTCAAGAGTCTCAGCATAGTAGAGTCGTCCTACCAAATACTTTCACTTCACAGATGCAGGAGTTGAGGATCAGAAAAGAGAAAGATGTTTCTGGGGTCACGCGACCATTTGATGGGATCCTAGATTGTCTAAATACAAGGTCAATTGATATTCCATTATGCTGCACTCTATACCAGGACAAAATGTCTGAGTGGCAGTTCCATCGATACGGACACCATTACAGGCAGTTTTGGAAGACTCTTCTTTGGCTGACTTTGAGCCTGTTTCAAATCCTTGTGTTATGACCAGACCTTTCTTTCCCTCTCCTGGGCAAGTTCATAAGTATGTCCTTTGAGGCAGTCTCTCCAAATGAGCAGAGAGTTGTACAGCCTGGGTTTGAATTCCAGTTTGGCCACTGTGTGATGTTGGAAAAATTACTTGACCTTGTGTGTTTCCTTTCCTCATCTGAAAAACAAGGATAATAAAACATGCCTCTCAGGGTTGTGAGGATGAAATGTGCTCATGTATATAGAACACTTGACACAGTCTCTCAGACGCTGTAACTGTTCAACAAGTAGTGATGATGATTATTGTTGATATTGTTATGTTAAGACCGTTTGCCTCCATCACGGGTTCAATTTTAGGAAGCTCATTACTGCTGCACATCTGAGCCCTGCCTCCAATCCTGCTGGTATCAGTAATAAAACTGATACTTTGATCTCTACCTGTCTCACTCTTATATTCTCTTCAGTTAGTTAAGAGCCTGGGTTGTGGGGGGGGGGCGGGGGGGCGGGGGCAGGAAGGATACTTATTGAGCTTACGCAAACCCTCACAGTATTCAGAGTGAACATTTTTGAAACTTCTGAGAGGCAAAAAGAAGAAATGGAAAAATGTGTCACCCAGAAAATAACTTTCTTAAGCTTTTTCTGTGTGTGTCTATATATTGTTAACCCAAGTTGTATTATATTGTATGTTTCATAAATACTTTTTCACTGAAAAAGAGAATGAATTCCTTTTCATGTCATTAATATTCTTTCTCAGTTTGTTTTTTGATGGTTGAATGTTCTTCAGTCGTATGAGTATCCTATAATTTATTTAACCAGTCTTCTCTTGGTGATATGCCAGATCTTTTCTGCTTGCCCCTCAAATTTACTCTTTACCCTTTTCTTTTTTGAGTTGGAGTCTCACTTTGTTGCCCAGGATGGAGTTCAGTGGCACGCTCACGGCCACTGCAGCCTCGACTTGCTGGGCTCAGGCAATCCGTCTGCCTCAGCCTTCCAAATAGCTGGAACTACAGGCATGTACCACCACACCCAGCTAATTTTTTTGATTTATTGTAGAGATGAGGTCTCACCAAGTTGCCCAGGCTGGTCTTGAATCCCTGGGCTCGGGCAATCCTCTTGCTTCTGCCTCCCAAATTGCTGGGATTACAGGCTTGAGCCACCATGCCTAGCAACCCTTTTCTACCCTCTCTCGATGTCCATGGACTCATTCATCGGTTCTTGTACCCTACCTAGAGCACAGTGAGTCCCTAACATGGCAGACAGCAGAGCAGAATGTGTATGCTCTGCAGTTGGCAAATGAGGAAGAGAGGGAGAGATGGGACTGTGCACAGCAGTTCCTCTCCTAAGCTCACCCGGAAGGGTGGGGAGAGAAAAAGTCCAGGCAAGACAGGAGTATTTAGACAGACTTCCTTTCTGTAGGACCAAGGAGTGGGGAAGAGAAAAATATCATGTAAAAAATTAAAGTACTGTCATACACCTTGTCTTGTTTGATCCTTACAGCTAGCTTGTGAGGTAGGTGATGCTCTCAATTCCTACTTTACAGGAAAGACTGAAGCTCCGACAAGTTAAGTGGTTTGCCCAAAGTCACACAGCTAGAGGTTGACAACCCCCGGACCAGAAACCATAGCTCCTGGCCCCAAGTTCCCCCCTCTGTATGGATTAGAAAGGTTTTTAAATAATTGAAGCAAGATAGGCAGTGTGTGGTGGGTCAGGCTCCTCGCGTTTCTAATACCAGGCTTCCTTAGAAGCCCAGGTGAGGGAAAAGTAAGGGTGGAGAGCAGAATGGCAAATCATGTTTAGCATCTGCAAAGGCTTCCCCTGGAGTCTCACTGGAGCACTGCACTATCTTACCTCTCCCGGTTTCACCATGGTGCCCCCTGTGCTCCACTCATGCTGTTCCCTCATTATAGAATGCTTTCTCTACTTATCATTCCTTGTGTACATTCTCTGACTTTGAAGGAATGGTTGGAATGCCCCCCCCCCCACAGAGCCTATCCTGACCCCTGCAACTGAGCATACTGTCTCCCTCCTCTGAATCTCCTTTACTCTATGTGGCACTGGGCCATGGGCCACATGGGCCACAGGAGCCTCAGCAGGGCCCTTTCCCTGGCTTCAGTGCAAAGAGATACAGTGTACACAGCCTTCATGATGCTTTTCTCTCCTACATCCTCATAAATGTCTCTCTTATCCTTTCCCACCTCTCCATCCCTCCAGGTATCAGGTAGCTGTTGCTGTGTAACAAAGGACACCAAACCCCAGTGGCTTAAAATGACAATGTATTATTTCTCACAATGTTGGGGGTTGACTGTGTTCAGCTGAGTGGTTCTTCTGCTCCCTATAGCTTAGATCCTACATGTGCCTATATCTCAGTGCCTGAGATGGTCTGTAATCTATTTTTTTTCCTTTTTAAAAAATTTTAGAGACAGGGTCTTACTATGCTGCCCAGGCTGATCTCAAACTCCTAGCCTCAAGTAATTCTCCTGCCTCAGCCTCCCAAAGTTCTGGGATTACAGGCGTGAGCCACTGCGCCAGGCAAATGGTCCATAATCTAGCTTAAGCTTCTTTACATGGCAGTGGCTTCCAGAGAGAAAAACAGAAGCTGCCAACTCTCTTAAAGCCTAAATTCTATGGTCAAAGCTAAGCACAATTCAAGGGGAGGGAAAATTGCCTCTACCTCTTGAAGTGAAAAGCAGCTTGTGCATAGAGGGATAGGAGGAGTTGTTGGTGGCCACATCTAGAAACTATCTACCTCCCCTCCTCTGACTCAGTTCCAGCTTCCTCATGCAACACCCTCCAAACAGTTCCAATGCTTATTGTCTTTTCTCCTCCACTTCATTCTTCAGTCAGTGGGCATGTAAACAATGACCATGTGACTACTACACTATCCTTCTATGGCTCCCATTGCCCACAGACAAGATCCTCAGCCTAGCACATGCATATCCTAAAGTACCCTTCAAGCCTCATATTTTGTTTACTTCCTACTGCTTAAATCTCACCAAAGTACTGACCGCCAAATGTGCCTTGGCTTCTTATGCTTCTGTGTAAGGCAGAGGCTCTTCCCTCAACCTAGAACACAATCCCCTGACTTTACAGTGCATTTCTCTTGATGCTTCAGGGTCCTGCTCAAAGGCCACCTCTACTGTAAAGCTACAGAAGTCAATTCTTCCTGCAGTTTCTAGTGTTGTAGAAGGGTAGTTAACCCAAATCACACTAAAATATAATGACCAAACTACCACATTTTATCACCTCTAAGATTTTCCACATGTTCATATCTCTGAAATTGGGATGCGTTTCTACAGGGCATGCCATTGTCACAATTACCACTGGACAGGCAACAGTGACCATTGCCTATGCCTGCTGGAAATGGATTGTTATTCCTGGTGGCTTGACCAGACAATGGCAACCCTTCAGTATTTCAATCACAAACCAGTTAAGGGCCATTTGAGGAAGGGGTATGAACCTGAGTTTTGTCTGCAAGTTTTCTGTTGACACCTTCTGGTAAGACTGAGAAAGTCCAGAATCAAAACTTGCAAATGGGTGTAAGAGATGGTAATGGAACCCTTTTTGAAGAAATGCAGCAGCGTTATGCTCTTGAAGTCACAGAGGGCAGTGTTATATGAAAAAAACTCAGACGCAAACCTGAGTAGAAAAGTTATTCAGAAGAGTTGGATTCAGAATGTGAAGGAGTTTTAGAGACTTTATGCAATTAATTTCACTTACCTTTTTTAAGTGTGTATGATCAAAAGTGATATGTGGTTAAAAAAACTCCATGCTCAATTAAGTTGAATAGAGCTCTTTTGAGGAGAATAAAATAAAAATTGTGTAATAAAAATCATTGTATCAGCCGGGCTCGGTGGCTCAGCCTGTAATCCCGTGCCTTTGGGAGGCTGAGGTGAGTGGATTGCCTGAGCCCGCGGGTTCGAGACCTGCCTGGGCAAGCAAGACCTCATCTCTACAATAAATCAAAAAATTAGCCGGGCGT
>CAUYQG010069184.1:0-28646 GCA_963574415.1 Tarsius wallacei
ACCACAAAAACCCTAATTTCAGCAGAAGAATCCAGATCACCAAAATAAAAGCCCAAATCCAGGACGTAGAAGACACAAAGATAATACAAAAAACAAAACAAAAAGCTAGTTCTTCGAAAGGATAAACAAGATCGATGGTCCCCCAGCTAGACTGACCAAGAAAAAGAGAGAAAAAACCCAAATAAACACAATCAGAAACACAAAAGATGAAGTCACATCTGACCCTGAAAAAATACAAATGATCATTAGAGACTACTATGTACACTTGTATGGAAACAAACTTGAAAACCTTAAGGAAATGGAGGACTGTCTGACATCACACAACTTGCCTAGGTTGAAACAAGAAGAAATTGAGACCCAAAATAGACCAATAACAATCAAGGAAATTGACTATGTAATAAGAAAGCTACCTACAAAAAAAAAAAGCCCTGGACTAGATGGTTTTCCAGCAGAATTCTATAAGACATTTAAGGAGGAGCTGATACCAATCCTACTGAAGTATTTCAGGTGATTGAGAAAGATGGAACCCTCCCCAAATCATTTTATGAAGTTAACCTCACATTGATACCCAAGCCAGGTAAAGACCCAACAAAGAAAGAGAACTACAGGCCAATATCTTTGATGAACATAGATGCTAAAATTCTCAACAAGATCCTAGCAAACCAGATTCAACAACATATCTCAAAAATCATCCATCATGACCAAGTAGGCTTCATCCCTGGGATGCAAGGCTGGCTCAACATTCGTAAAGCCATAAATGTAATGAAATACATCAACAGATGTCAAAACAAAAACCATACGATTATATTATTAGATGCAGAAAAAGTTTTTGATAAAATCCAGCACCCTTTCTTGATAAAAACCCTCGAACATCTAGGCATAGATAGAATATGCCTCAAAATAGTAAGAGCCATCTATGAGAAACCCAGGGTCAATATACTGCTACACAGACAGAAATTAGAACCATTTCCCCTGAAACTGGTACAAGACAAGGATGCCCACTCTCACCCCTCCTGTTCAATATAGTATTGGAAGTCCTGGCTGGAGCAATCAGAGAAGAGAAAGCAATTAGAGGTATCCAAATAGGAAAAGAGGAAGTCAAGTTATCTCTCTTTGCAGATGACATGATAGTGTACCTTGAAAACCCAAGAGAATCTGTCAAAAACCTCCTTACACTGATAAAGGACTTTGGCAAAGTCTCGGGATATGAAATAAATGTGCAAAAGACAATCGCATTTCTTTATGCCAATAATAAAAAAAACAGAAACCCAAATAAAAAGCACAATTCCATTCACAATAGCCACACACAAAAAAATGAAATACCTTGGCATCTTCCTAACCAGAAACATGAAAGACCTTTACAACGAAAACTGCAAAACACTGCTCAAAGAAATCAAAGATGGCACAAGTGGAAAAATATCCCATGCTCATGGATTGGAAGAATCAACATTGTGAAGATGTCCATTCTACCTAAGGCAATCTACAGATTTAATGCAATACCCATCAAATTACCAGCAACATTCTCAGACCTAGAAAAAACAATACAGTAATTCATATGGAAACACAAACAACCAAGAATAGCCAGAACAATCCTCAGCAAAAACAAAACAAAACAAAACAAAAAAACAAAGCAGGTGGTATCACATTACCAGACTTCAAACTTTACTATAAAGCTATAATAATCAAAAGAGCTTGGTATTGGTACAGGAACAGGCATATAGACCAATGGAATAGAATTGAGATTCCAGAAGCAAAACCTCAATTTCTCAACCAACTCATCTTCTACAAAACCTCTACCACCTACCACTGGGGAGAGGAGAACCTATTCAGTAACTGGTGCTGGGAAAACTGGCTGACCACATGCAGAAGACTCAAACAAGTCCCCTATCTATCCCCATACACAAAAATTAACTCTAAATGGATTAGAGACCTAAATGTAAAACCCCAAACCATAAGAACCTTAGAAAATGCAGGACATACCCTTATGGAAATTAGAACTGGCATCCAATTCCTGAACAAAACCTGAAACCCACAGGCCATAAGAGATAAGATAGATAAGTGGGACCTCATTAAACTGACAAGCTTCTCCAAAGTCAAAGAAACCATCAAGAGAGCAGGGAGACAACCCACAGACTGGGAAAAAGTATTTGCCAACTCCAGGTCAGACAAAGTCTTAACATCTTGGATCTACAAGTAACTCAAACATGCTGAAAAGAAAAAAAAACAAACAACCCCATTACAAAGTGGGCAAAAGATATGAACAGACACTTCTCAAAGGAAAACATCCGAGCAGCCAACAGACACATGAAGAAATGTTCAACCTCACTAATCATCAAGGAGATGCAAATCAAAACCACACTGAGATACCACCCAACTCTAGTCAGAATGGCAATTATCAATAACTCAAAAAATAACAGTTGCTGGAGAGAGTGTGGTGAAAAGGGAACACTTCTACACTGTTGGTGGGAGTGCAAACTAGTGCAACCTCTGTGGAAAACAGTGTGGTGATTCCTAAAAGCTCCAAATACTGACCTGCCATATGACCCCACAATCCCCCTACTGGGAATATACCTGAAGAACACAAATCACTCTATAAAAAAGATACCTGCACACGTATGTTTATCGCAGCATTGTTCACAATAGCAAGAACCTGGAAGCAACCAAGCTGTCCATCAAAAGAGGACTGGATTTTTAAAATGTGGTACATATATACGATGGAATACTACGCAGCCATAAAAAAGAACAAAATCATGAATTTCACAGCAACCTGGATGGAACTAGAGTCTATAATACTGAGTGACCTCTCACAGAAACAACGATCTGAGTATCACATGTTCTCACTCATATAGTGGACCTTAAACATCCATCGTAATATTATAAGAAAAGGACTGACAGTGGTGGGAAACTATGGGGGGAGGGGAAGGGAGGTGGGATCAACGGTAGTAATATCTGTCTGGGGGTGGGGAAACACCCTTTATCAACCTGGGTGCCTGAACAAAGCATATTTGTATACCTAACCCTTAACTGTACCCCACAATATAAAAATAAAAATTATTGATAAAAAAAAGAATCTTAGAAGAACGCATGTTTATTGCAGCACTATTCACAATAGCAAATAATGGAACCAACCGTGCTTCCCATCGAAATTGGACTGGATAAAAAAATTTGGTATATATGCACAATGGAATATTGCACAGCCATAAAGAATGACAAACACATGGACTTCACAGCAACTTGGATGGATTTAGAGTCTATCATACTCAGTGATCTATCACTGAAACAAAGAGCTGAGTACCACATGTTCTCACTCATAAGTGGACCCTGAACATTTACCATAATACTTTAAGAAGGGGAATTGGCAGTAACTAGATACTGCCAGGGTGGGGGTGAGAGTGGGCATACAACATCAATAAGTGAAACCTGATCTCAAACCAGGCATAGCGGGGACCAAAAGGAGGCTCAAACTTTACCTGTATGATGATCACTCATATACCTAATCCCGAATTGTACCCCACAGCTTTAAAATAAAAAGATAAGAAAAAAAAGAAAACTTTAGGAACACCATCCTGGATACCAGAGTAGGCAGTTAATTCACGGCCAAGTCCTCAAAAGCAAATGCAACAAAAGCTAAGATAAGACAGGTCAGACCTTATAAAACTGAAAAGTTTTTACACAGCAAAAGAAACTGTCAAGAGAGTAAAGAGAAAAACCCACAGAGTGGGAAAAATTATTTGCAAGCTATGCATCTGACAAAGGCCTAACATCCAGGATTTGCAAGGAACTCAAATGGTTTCAAAGGAAACAAACAAACAAACAAACAACCCTATTAAGAAGTGGACAAAGGACACAAGCAGACAATCCTCAAAGGGTAACATACAAGCAGCCAACAAACACATGGAAAAGTGCTCAACCTCACTAATCATCAGAGAAATGCAAATCAAAACTACAGTGAGATACCACCTGACACTGCTAAGGATGACTATGATTGAAAAGTCGGAAAACAACAGGTGCTAGTGTGGCTGGGCAGAAAAGGGGATGTTTCTACACTGTTGGTGGGAATGTAAGCTAGTTCAACCTCTATGGAAAGTAGTGTGGCAATTTGCCAAAGAACTAAAAATTGAGCTTCCATATGATCCAGCAATTCCTCTCCTGGGAATATTCCCAGAGGAACATAAATTGCTCTACACAAAAGACATCTACACACATGTGTTTACTGCAGTACAATGACAGAAAAATAGAAACAGTCCAGATGCCCATCAAAAGTGGATTGGATAAAGAAAATTTGGTTCATATACATGAAGAAATATGCAGAGAAGAACAAAATCATGGCCTTTGCAGCAACTTGGATGCAGTTGGAGACCGTCATTTTAAGTGAACTACCACAGAAATAAAGAACTGAATACTGTGTATTCTCACTTATAAGCGGGCCCTGAGCACTAGTCACAGTAGCACGAGAGTGGGATCAGCAGATGCTGGACACTGCTAGGGGAAGGAGGGTGGGAAGAGGGAGGGGGGAACATGACAACACACTGGGTACCTGGCCCGCTATCAGCGGGAGAGAGCACCAGCTAGAAGCTCAAACTTCACCTTCAGGCAATCTACTTATGTAGTAAATTCCCACTCATACACCACAACTCTACATTAAATTAAAATAAATAAATAAACAAATAAATAAAAAAAAAATGAAAAAGGAAGAAAGTACCTGAAAAAGATTAAACAAATGTAGTTTTTCTCATCTACCTCTTCTCCCAACAGAATGTATATTCTGGCCTCTGATTCTATTGGTCTCTCAAAGTGTGTATTAGATAATTTCTTTTTCTTTAGATCAGATAAAGCGTATAATAGCAGTCATGCTTTTTCTTTACTAAAAATTATTTCAATTGGAGGACAAGTGTTTACTATATTTTCCTGATATAAAAATGCCATCCAAATGAGATCAGACATGCTTACTCTGAACTCCATGGAGTGACAGTTACCAACAGGATTCCTAACCATTGACCATTATTAGTTTACTAATTTGCCTGATAGTTGGATCTTTCCAGCTCAACATAGTTATGGCCTATGATTAAGATTCAGTAAGAATTCAGTATGATTATTATTTGCTTATTCTCAAACTTTTCTCCTTATAACTCTCTCCCTTGTAGTTTTCATCAACCCAACAGGTTCCTAAAAGAAGACTCCTATTATTATTATTCCTGGAAGGTGTCTTTTATACAGCCATTTTGAGTCAACTTCTGTGGGAAGGGAATTGGATTCGATAAATAAAGGTAGGTTGCCCCGCTTTAATTCTTGCAGTCCTTCAATGTCTTCCTGACTCCATTTCCAGGCTCATCTCCCACTCTATTTTTTCTTGCACCCTAAATCTCATCCAAACAAGTCTACTTGATCTTCTATGAGTCCTTTTAAAACTCCATGCTTTCAGCCTGGAAACCCATTTTTTCCATTTATTTCAATCAAATTCTTACCTGTCAAGGATCAGCTAAGTTACCACATCCGTGTGGTGACTTCCTTGACCACACAGTGAAAGTCACATGTTACAAATGCAACATTTATTTCTGCATATTAGTTTTGAAATTGGTATATATTTCGACCTCCATCAAGCGTTTGTTGGCTCCTTAAGACACGGTCTTTTTCATTATCCTGATATTTCTGTCACTCTTCAGAATGAGAGCTATGTTAGGTCATCTTTAAAATATTTAAGCTGAAGTGAAAATAAATAAGGTCTTGTGATATACAGAAAAATACCTTTCCAAGACTGCCCATGTCCAAATCCTTGAAACCTGTAAATACGTTACCTTTCATAGTACTTTGCAGATATAATGAAAGATTTTGAGATTAGCCAAAATTATGTGGGTGAGTCCTAGGTAATCAAATAGCTCCTTAAAAGTGGAGATCTTTTCTCAGCTGTGGTTAGAAAAATGTGACTATGGAAGAATGGACAGGAAGATGCAGTGTGTTGTTGGTTTTGAAGACGGAGGAAGAGACCACAAGCCAAGGAATATAAGTGGCCTCTATAAGCCGGAAAAGGCAAGGAAACAGATTCTCCAGAGAAAAACAGCTCTGTGGACACCTTGGTTTTAGCCTAGGTGAGGCTCATACTGGACTTCTGACCTACAGAACTTTCAGATAATAAATCTGTGTTGTTTTAAGTCACTCAGTTCATGGTAATTTGTTATAGTGACAACAGAAAACAAATACAGGTTCAAAGCCTTGGGATGCTATAGGGAAGAGTCAAAGTCAAACCTATGTGGAACCAGCTTTATGTTTCCTTGCAGCCCCTCTTCTCAGGATGCTCAGTAAATGGTGGGGGCTTGATCTAGGAAGAAAGCACAATTGGTGTGTTACTCTGAGTGGCATTATAATTAGTAAGGGACTTGCTTGGGTGGGCAATGTTAAATAGAAGAATCCTGAGTACCAACAGTCTTTGAGTTCTTACTAGGATCTATCAGAGACATACTGGACAGAGACTTCTCTAAATGGGCTTGACAGAAGTCAAGGCTCATGCAAATTAAAAACATCAAGTATTGCTGCAAACTGTTTAGAGAATGCTTGCTTCCTTCTTTCCCAGCACCTCCTTCCTCTTCTCTTTTTTGGCACTTCCAGCTCGTTGGTAACTTACAGATGCCAGCTGAAGGTCAAAAGACCTCAGAAACTTAAAAAAACGAGAAGTCTGTTGCATCTCAGTGCTTATTAACAACAACCAAAGGATGCAGTGTACTCTATTTGCGTAGTGAAAAGTCATTGAGACCAGCTGATGCTTTGGCCTGTGAAATGGTTCCAGTCTAATAAATTGTTCTTTATGGATACAAGTTCGTGTCATTTTAAGAAAACGGAGCTTTTGGGCTGTGTCCTAGATTCCCACCATCTCACACATGTGTAAAGCGGTAAGGACAGAAAATGAACTCAGCGTTAGTGACCACGGAGGTTTGCTGGATGATTACAACAGAGTTTTAAAAATCTCTATTAAAATTTACATTAAATATTCTCCCCAAAGTTGTTTTTCTTTCCCCTCCCCATAACCATTTTCAAAATTCAGTACAAGCTGTATTCTTTCAGTGAAATCTTTTTTTTTTGAGTTGGGCTTTCACTCTGTTACCTGGCCTAGAGTGCAGTGGCACAATCACAATTATAGCTCATCACAGCCCCAGACTTCTGTGCTCAAGCAATCCTTCTGCCTTAGTTTCCTGAATAGCTGAAACCACAGGTGTGCACTACCATGCCCAGATAATTCCTTTCATTTTTGTAGAGATGAGGTTTTGCTATGTTGCCCGGGCTGGTCTCAAACCTCTGGATTCAGGCAATCCTTCCACCTCAGCTTCCAAAAGTGTTGGGATTTCAGGTATGAGCCACTGCACCAGGCCTCAATGAAATATTTATACTTTCTCCACATTTCATTCATTTTGTTTTCCTTTTTTTGAGTTGGACAAAACTTGTTCACATTTGTCAATTGGTTTTATACTCCCTTGAAGATGATTTAACCTATTGTGTGTCTTTCTTTTTTTCCCAAGGAGACCAGAAGCTCATCAGAATTAGGGATTTTTATTTATTGATTCATTCTGTAAATTTTTAATCCAGACCCTGAGGAGCAGGGCAAGGAAGTTTCTTGCTGTTGAAGCTGCAGACAGTGATGTGAGCGATGAGGGCAAAATAATGGAGGAATGTGGTTGGTAGTGACTCTGGGTAAGTGAGGAAGGTTTTTAAGTCTGGGTGGTTAAGAAAGACCTTTCTGGGGTGATATTAGTGGTGATAGCCCCCATGATGTGAAGGAGTCAGTCCATGATTGTGGGTGACATAGGAAGCAGTAGGTAGCAGGAGCAGCAGAAATTTGCTTGGTGTGTGTGAAGAACACAGCGATGTGTGATGGGGCTGAGGCCAGGATGGGCTTAGTGGGCTTATATAAAGATACACCAGCGGGCTTCTCCCTCTTTCCCTTTCTTTGTCCTGTGAGGTTCCAGCAAGTCTAGAGGCAATGTGAAGACACTGGAAGACTTGGCCAGGTAACTGGCATAATCCAAACTGTGCCCTCAGGGGAGTACAAGAGTGGGGCATTGTCTAGGTGAGAGACAATGGGGTTTTCACAGAGGGGTGACTGAGGAGAAATAATTGATGGTCAGGACATGTCTGGGGGTAGAACTGGGGGTAGAACTCACTTTTGCCTTAGATGTAGGAGATGCGTAATATTTCTTTGTATTGCACCTAGTTGGTGACCAATTGCTTTGGTCTGTTTCTGCTGCTATAACAAAGTATCAGAGACTGAGTAACTTACAAAAACATAAATGCATTCTTTACAGTTATGGAGGCTGGGCACTTCACAATAAAGGCACCGGAGGGTTCAGTCTGGTGAGGGCTGCTCTGCTTCCAGGATGGCCCCTTGTTGCTGCCTCCTCATGTGGAAGGTGGAGAGCAGAAGCACCCAGTTAGTTCCCTCCAACCCTTTTACAAGGTGATAATCTCATCCTAGCTTGCTGACAGCTCACAGGACAAAGAAAGGGAAAGAGGGAGGAAGCTCTCTGGTGTACCTTTTAATAAGCATCATGGGTACCCCTCCTTTGTGACCTCATACAAACCTGATTGCCTCCCAAAGGCCCCACCTACTAACACTACCACATTGGGTGGGGGGTGGGGGGTGGGAGGGGTTAGGGCTTCAACATATGGTCTCTGGGGACACAATTCAGTTCATAGTGGGCCCTTTGTTACAGCAGCCCTAGGAAGTGAGTACATTTGTCAAGCATAAGATCAGCTGGGAAATGGCTTTTACCTCCTTCTGCAGCTGCATCTCCCTGCAGGACCAGAGCTGCATCCAGGAACCCAGCCATAAAAGAGTCTGGGAAATTTAGATTTTAGCCTTACAACCTCTGAAATATTGGCTGGGGGTGGTGGGGCATAATTAAGGACTACAAGGGTACAACTGAATGCTGAAAGTCCAATAGACAATATCCATCTAGCAAAGCCCCTTGGGACTGCATAGGAGTACTAAATTAGCTATGATGTGGGGATGCTTTTGAACTATATAATGTTCCCAGACGCAGTTGGTTTTCACACTAAACCAAGATTCAATATGTAGGCACACATTCAGGCAGGTGCACTTTTAATAATTATATTAACCATTTTAATTTAAAGTTATTTTTGAAAACAAAATGCTATGTGTGCAAAGCTGAGGCTCTAAAAACAAAGCTAAGATATTTTTCTTCCTAGTGAACATATAAAGAATCAATCATCCTTAAGAGGTGAAGAGATATTAGGGTTTTCTGGTTCTGTGGTGACAGATTAAAATCATTATTATTTGGAAAAAACACAGCATAAAGCTTGGAACCCTTGCTAGTAAACCAACTACCTGGGCTGAAGATGAAGTTACTTTAGGCTGCTCAGATGAACTCAGGGAGGGAATTATGGCTTTTGAGAGTCAGACAGTAGGGAACATTCAGCCAAGGAAAAGACAGGTGGAAATGTCCTGTTGTTCGGAGCTTTTGAGGTTCTCACACAGCTGCAGCAGCCTTTGCTGCCTCACCTGTGCAAATGCTGAGAAGGTCTTGAACTGAAACTGCATGTGGTTGATAAATTTGCACAAAGACAGGCTGTGCTTTGATTATAATAGCCCTGCAGAGATTGGAATCAAGTGTGATGACAGTCCAAGTCGACTTCGATGGGCTCTTTCCATTTGGAGTGCTGTTTCCCCCACTGTGATGAAGCTCATTGCAATGAGCGGCTCTTCAGACCACCTTGAAGCTGCACTCAAAAGCAATTAGCCCTTCCTTCTCTCTCAGGCAGTGGCTCAGCCCTGGAGCCTGGATATGGCATCTCATTCTTGCCCACGGCAGGGCGTGGAGGACACAGGGAAGAAGCGATTTCTTACTGTTTAGAGATACAGAGAGAAAAGTAGCTGTTCTTCCTGCTACAACACATCTGCTCCCCAAGAGCACAGTAACTGAAGTGAAACAACATACCTCCTGAAGTTCAGAGGCTTTCAACAAGAGGAAATGTCACCTTCAATATGTTTGTATTAGTAGGGGTTATCCAGACAGAAAAAAAACAGTAGAACACACACACACACACACACACACACACACACACACACACACTTACCGTGGGAATTAGCTCAGGTAATTATGGAGGTTGGGGGAAGTCCCATGATCTGCCATCTGCAAGCTGGAGACCCAGGAAAGCTAGTAGTGGTGTAGTTCAGTCCGAGTCTGAAGGTCTGAGATCTGGGGAAACAGGCAGTGAACATCCCAGAGTAGGAGAAGACTGGCGTCCCAGCTCAAGCAGTCAGGCAGGAAGAGCAAGAATCTCTCCTTCTTCTGTATTATGCTGTCAGGGCCACAACTGATTGGATGATGTGCACTTGTTTTGGAAGGGGATCTTCTTTATTGAGTCCACCAATTCAGACGTTAATCTCTTCCAGAAATACCATCTCAGACACACCCAGAAATGATGTTTACTACGGGTTCCTATGGTTCAGTCAAGCTGACACATGAAGTTAACCAACACACTGTTTTGGATGTAAAGTGAAGTCAGGGGCAATGTTCTCTAAGGAACAAGAATAATTGTCAAGGTGTCTACACTGTGGGTTTATTTCATTCCCAGCATTAATAATCATGGCGACATGTGAACCAAATTCTCCAACTCAGAACACAGCATCCTGTTCAACTGAGCTTCAAATGAAGAATTAATTTGAGTCCCATGATAACCTTCCAATTCACAGACGAGGCGGAGGAGTTAAGTAACTTATAACATCTCACAACTAGTGAGGAGCAGAGCAGAAATTTAAACCCAGGGGTTCTGACTCCAAATTCTATGTTGTCTTCACTATCCCCTGCTGCCTTGCCATCTAATTTATGAAATGGAAAGCAATTCCAAGCAAAGATCGTGCCTGTAATTCTGTGAAAGTAATGTTTATAAACTGAACTGTTTTGCTGTCAGGACTTGGTTGGAAAGCTGACATGGCCAGAAAGTGCAGCCCACATCCTGCTGTGCGGCGAGTGAAGGGGCCAGTGGGGGCGGTGGGACGTGGCACTCTCCAGTTGCCATCCATCACTGGGTTCATTTCTCCTTCCAGTGGCCCTCACCCCTGGAGACTTGTGCTCTAGCATCCTCTTCACTTGTGTGCTGCCAAATTCTCCTTGAAACCGTCTGCAAGCTGAGGTTCCTGCAGAGCTCTAGAATCAGTGAGGCTGCCCTCTGCTCCTGAGATCTTGCTCTGACCTGCCTCAGTTCTCACCCAGCATCCTCATAGTGCCTGCGAGGGCTGAGTCTTGATCCCTTTCACTGTGGTTGGTGGCTGTGCACCCATGTCTCAGTGTCACTCATCAGTCACTCAACAGCCTGTGCCCCTGAGGACAACCTTTGGTTTCATGTTTATATTTCCAGGGTCATGCAGTGACCATAGCAGGCCCTCCATCAATGTTTGGTGAGTGAGTAAATCGATGAAACAACAATATAGACTCTTTCCCCAGTCATTCACTTGGAGGAGCCACAACAGCACACCTGAAACAATGAAGGAATGACATTAGATAGTAAATCTTAATGCTAATTGTTTAGTTTGTTTGGGTTGCCAGAACAAAATACTGAACTGGGTGACTTATAAACAAAATAAATTTATTTATCATAGTTCTGGGAGCGTGGAGATTCAAGATCAAGGCACTCACAGATTTGGCATCCTACGAGGTGCTGTTCTTCATAGAGAGTGGCTTCTAGCTGTGTCCTCCTCTGGTGAAAGAGTGAGGCAGCTCTCTGGGGTCTCTTTTTAAGGGCACTGACCACGTTTGCGAGGGCTCCACCCTCATGACCTCATTATCTCCTGAAGATCCTACCTCCTAATACCCTCAAATTAGGGTTAAGATTTCAAATATGATTTTGGAGGGCATATAAACATTCAATCCACAGCAGTACATGAATATGAAATGTTCTCAGAGGGCAAAGGAAATGAGGGAGGCATCGTGGAGGGCACAGGGTGTCAACTGTCCTTGAGGGGTGAGCTCTTGGGGCAAGGAGTTTAGAAGGAAGGGTGCAGGTGCCGGGTCAGTGACAGGAGTGACAGGACAGGCAGTGTTCCAACCAGACCTGTCTGTGAGGCAATGGGCAGCGCAAATGAGAGTCCCATTGGCAAAGAATGTGCTCAGGTTGAGGAGGAAGTGGGTCATGGAAGGCTGGAATGCAAGATGGCAGAGCTGAGGTTAGCAAGAGAGAAAAGAAACCCGAGGCAGGTAGGCTGGGAGGGCAAGCGGCTGGGGGGAATGGGAGCTGGGGGATGCACAGCTTCAATGTTGGAACTCCGGGGAGAGTGAGTCATGATGCTCAAGCCCAGGCATGAAGAGGGGAGAGACTGAGGAACAGGAGAGAGGGAGCAATCTTATGACTTTAAATATTAGTAAATGTCATGAAACTTTCTTTCCCTCATGTTTGCTTTGTTGGTGGTAAAAGTGTTTTACATTTTTCTTTTTTAGGATTCTTTCTGCTTGTGGTCCATTAGTCACTGTTTGGTAAATCAACTAGGCTTACCTGGGAAGACAAAGGTGTTCTTTAGCTGATTTATATGCAGTAGGGCCTTCTCGTGTTTGCAGGGGTTGTCTCATCGGCTGTCCAGTTGTATTTTAGAGAGTTCTCCCCTTACCAGGTTGCAGAATGAGGAAGCAAAGGGAGGCAGGTACCAACTATTTTTTTTTCCTTTAGAGGCAGGTTTTGGCAACACCCTAGGGTCCCTTCCCACTGTGAGAGCTTTTCTGTCCTCTCAATAAATCCTGCTTAAAAAAAAAAAGAGACAGGTCTTAGAGTTGTTTTTCAGGTTTCAGGCTAGCCTTCTCTGCCCTCCTTTCCTGTAGATCATCCCTGATTCCCTTGGTTAGAGTGACTGACTGTGCCTCTTAGGGGGCAGCAGGGTCTTGGGCAGGCCACCTCTATGTCCTGGTAGCATCTTCAGAAGGATGTGTCCACACGGTTCCTGGTGGCACCAGGTCAGTCTCTACATACTCACTCTCTTAGCCTCAGGATCCTTCTGTGCATTTTTACTTAAAAGTAGCAGCAGAGGGCTCTTCAAAGTCTCCTCCAGCCACCAATCTGCCTCCTACTTCACACTGGCACTGGGATTGGGATGGTTTCCACAGCTGTTGCTGGAATCACGCATTTCCCCTAAATACTCCTGGCTTTTAGAGGCATTGCTTCATTTAAAATTTTCAAATGCAGTAATGTGAGGAAGGTAGGAAGATTGCCTCCCATTTGTAACAGAATTGCTGAGCATTTCTACCCTAACTCTGACCTTGAAGGCAGGGTAGGGGATCAGGGAATGGAAGCCTGTGGATGAGGTCTTCCTCAGTGCCCCTTATGCCTCCCTCAAATCCAGAGTTGGCCTCTTTCCTTGGTGATAGTGCAGAGCTCAAATCCAGTAGCAGTTCCTAGAACTCCCACAGCCCACCCAAGGCTAATGAGTCTTCTTTCTCCCAGAAATGCACCCCAAGTCTTCTCTTCCCATTTGCTTTTATTTCCCTGTCTATTCAGACTGCTATGATTCTCTTTCTTGGGCTGAAAATTGGGATCCTGGGGCCTGTCCAGCTCTCTGGACGCTGCCCTCAGGCAGATGTTACATGTCCTCCGTCTCATCCTGTGATCTCCTCATTAGCATTTGGTCTTCTGGGTTTTGCCTGTCTGCTTCCTTTGGTTTGGAGGAGCTGCAGAAATCAGCTTCCACTGCACTTCCTTTGATAGGATAACTTCTGTATCTCTTGGCCCTGGCTCTGATACAGAGGGCTGGCTTCCCCGTGGGCGCAGGTCTCCCTCAGGGTGAAAGAGATTCAGATGACTTCTTTCTCCAGTGGGTTGAAAGTCTGGGTTTGCATCTTCCCCCAGGCTCTGCAAGTCTGACCTATTCTTCGTTTCCCCCGCTCTGTGCACTAGGTTTTCTGGAAGCTTCTTTGAACTATGGGTATGAGTAGGCTTATAGATGGGGCCAAAGAAACCAGCTGGCAAAGACTGTGGACACTTTCATCATGTGCCATTGGAACAACAAGGATGCAGAAGTATAAAGTGGGCAAAAACATGCTATTTAGAGACTAAGAACTTTGCTCTGGTTTCAGCTGTCACACAGAACAGCCTTGACTGTGGACAAACTACTTCACCTTTGTGAGCCTCAGTTTATCCTTCTGAAAAATGGAAGGCAAGGAGTATTGGAGTATTGTTATAATGATTAAAAAGATAATTGCCACACAGTAGGTATAGTCAATAAATGACCTTTCTTTTCTCTGCATTCTCAGCCTTTTGTATGTGTGAGGGGAAAAATGAGTTAACTCATGTGAAAGTATTATTTAAACTCCACAAAGTGCTTTGTATATCTTCATAACTCCTGTTCTTATCACTGTAATTAGAAAACACTGTCAAATATTTAATGTAGACAATGCTATCTCTGTTGAGGAAGGAAACACTTTCTCAAATCAGAAAGCATACAGAAGATAGGAATCCAGCGATCTGTCAGGAAGGGCAAACATTGGTTCAGCACGCCGCTCAGGTACAGTCTGAAGTGCTGAATTTGGAATTTACTGAAGGAAGGAATTTCACGTGTGGAGTCTCCAGACCTAGCTGTGATGGGACTTGGCACAGCCAGTGGCCCTGCCATGGTGCCTGGAGAAGGACCAGAGGACAGCGACAGGAACTAGGAAGCTGGCTGGGTTTTTTAGCTTCCAGGTGAGGGGAAGAGAAGGAGATAGGACTAGAAATAGAAACTGGAGACCACTTGCAAGCACAGGGAGAGTTTGGCTGACACCTGGGTCTCATGACTCATGGCACGTGGGCCACCCTCATGGCGCGATGGGGAGCAAGCCCTAACCTTCTTGCAAAGTGCTTGCCGGCCCTGGCTCTCAGACGCCTCCCAGTGGGGACATGCTAACCTCTGCCCCCACTCGCCTTCTGCAGAAACGTCTGGCTCAGCCACAGGGCACAGCCCACTTGGAAGATGATCTGACAGGATGGTTTGGATGGATGAGAGTACAGGGCACTGAAGTGCTCACTGCGATGGAGATGCTAATTACATTTGCTGATTTAGATTTTAGTCAAAATCGATTTTTTATTCTAATTTTCATTTTATGCATTTTGTCATAAATGGGGGGGGGGGGAGACCATACTGTCAGAATGATTGAATCTTCCATAAAACGAAAGCCATTTCCTGGATCTTGTCCACTCAGAGAACAAAGAGAAAGGAGGATACCATCCTCCTGGGAAACTTGGTAAGCCTTTGCAGTTATGGAAGTTGGAACACTTACCAATACGTACACTTTCTTGCTTTAAGACATTGTGAGAGTAATTTAAGTCCAATAGCAATTTTTTGCAAATTTCTTGCAATCTGATGAATTTAGTTGCAATGTGATATTGGGAGACAGAGAATCCCTGCCTGAGATTCACATAATCAAAGCTATTCAACAAACTAGCTAATTCTCAACATGAAGGCAATTTAGAAAATTTAAAAAAATTAATATATGCATTACTTTAAGCTTTACCATTTCCATTTTTTTAGACTTAAAAATACTTTTTTTCTTGAGCATGTCTGTAAAACAGGTCAAATATTTAAGTATTTGACTGGTTACTATGAAATATCTGGGCATGCAATATTCACTTAGACACTCAGAATGAGAAAATTATGAATAATTTAGTTATAGAATGTGTTTATCAGCATTTAACTAATACAGAGTAGACTAAATTTTCTTTTGATGTGTGTCAGTTGATAAAAATAACCACATTTACAACTGTAATTCTGGAAGCTGCCCAGTGATCATTAATATCTATTCTGGTAGTATGAAACCATTTGGATACTTTCCCCCTTTTTTCCTCATGCCTGATTTCAAAACTTGTACTTTTGTTTCGGCATATGTAACCCTAAAGTGTTTCTTTCAGTGTTTCCCTCTTACCTCTATCATCAATCCATAGTCCTCTTTATTCAAAATTCCTCCAAATCAGCCTTATATACAATCTCAAAATTGTAGAGTGCAAATTCTGGGGATATCCTTACATCTCACCTGCACCAGTAATTTTGAAGGCACGTCATTTAAAAAAAATCAACATCAAAGTTTGCAGTAGGGAAACATGTGGATGATGTTGGAGGAAGCCTGGGGTCTTGCTGCTAATTGCTCTCCTTGCCCTGAGGCCTCTTCTGGCAGTGTTCAGGAACTAGGTCTGCATAAAACATAATTTTGAACTCAGTCCCTTATACCTGCTCCCTGAGGCACAGAAGGAAGTGAGTATTGTTTATATATTACAGAAGAGAAGTGTTTGCTGTAGATTGGCTTAACATATTACTTGGTAGAGTTGGAAAGGATCGTTTGTAAAGCTGTTAAGTGCAGGAATAACACCGCCACATTTTTGTGGTCCCAGCATTTTGTTAAATGTCTACCAACAATAGACACTGGATGAGATGGAAGAGTGAGTGAATGAATGAGGTTCTAGAACAACAAACAATCTCACAAAGAACCGATGTAGACAGACTGAGTGCAGAAGTTTCAGAAGAATGAAGAGTATTGTTCTGGAGATGGGAGATAGTGCATCTTTCATGGGTTGAGTGGGGCTATAATCTCCATAATTTAACTGAGCCAGTACCCACACTGAGCACTAAGGAATAGTGTTGCTCTTGAGGTATGTGAACTTGTTTTCCTAATATAAGTTTCTCTGGAACATAAGGTAAGAAAACCTAGTGGCAAACACAGGGACTTTTTTAGACAAGTACTTTCTCTCCAGTCTGCTGTGACTGTGGACCCTGGGCTTTGAGATTGGCAGGGTAGAGGCTGGAAGATTTGAGATGCAGGACTCAAGAGCAGAGTCACTTGGGAAAGGGTAGGGTTTCCTCCACGCCTAGATACAGAGGATTCTTGAGAAAGAACTTGTGAGTGGTGGAGCTCTTTGTCTTGCATTTTTCTCTACCTTTGCAGCCTTTTCTCTTCCAAAAAACAAACAAGCAAAGAAACAAAACCTGGCTGAGTTGGGTGAAATGTGCCATGCACCTTCTAGAAGGGATCCTTTACTCACCAGCTTATCAGAAAACCTGAGAGGCCCTTAAAACATACATATTTCTAGGCCTTACCTCCAAAAATTCTGGCTGGGCTGGGCCCTGGGAGTCTGATTTTTTAAATGACGAATGAGGTTTGTGAGCCACTTGTTTTGTGGATTAACTCACTGCACTGCATATCATTTTCCTCACCATTTCCACACACTATCTTCTACTGCGATCTTTCAGCACACCTGGAGCTGGAGCCGTGTTGGCTGCTCAAGTGCTCCAAAATCACTGGGGTATCTAGGGGCAGCTGATCACAGCAGAGAGAACCCATGAACACTGCCAGTGAATACATTCTTTAGGCAATTGCTCCAAAACCCTCTACATCACTCTGCCTCCTGCAGTTAATCCTCTCTTCTTTTCTGAGACATCAGTTTTTCAAGGCCCTTTGCTTTGTCAGCTGTAGACTGGGACACACAGGGCTTGCTTAATACATGGTGGAGCCCCATTCTGGCCACAACCAGCCTGGTTCCTCCACTACTGTCCATCATGGGAACCAGACCACACTCTTGACCATTACCAAGAGCTTCACCCCACATGGCATTGAAATTCTTCCAGATTAAATCTGCCTCAGTTATTTGCATTTCTGCTTATGGCCCATTTACTTAGTCCATTATAACCATTCATTTGGAATTACACACATTTATACAAGGAAAGAGCTTGGACATCAAGGCATCCAACTCCTGTACCTTATAGGGAAAACAAACCCAGAGAGAGGAAATGATTTGATCAAAGAGACCCATTTGTTAGAGCAAAGCTTAGGACCAGCACTCGGATCACCCCTCTTGCTGGCTGGCCACAGACTCCGGTATAATAAGAGAACACTGTGGGTGTAATATGGTCATCTGTGAAAAGGGCCTCTTTCCTCTACACCTGCAAAATCTGATTGGAACATTCAACAGATGTTCTTCTCAATTCTGAAAGCAGGTGTCATGTTCTATGCTGGACCCACTTACAACATCTTCAACACTCGAGATGCTATTTGGCAGGGCACTTTCATCCCATTTGCTGTTTTTCTACTCTAGATAAAGTTTTCGCAAGAAATTCAGCTTGTTCCACTTGGTTTGAGGAGAAATGGTGTGCTCCTCATTTTCCTGGGCTTGGAGGACATGAGCTGGCTGGTACTCAGAGCCAGAAATTGGAAGAGCAAACCGTTTGCCAATCAGACCTTCCTTTTGCTCGCTGAGGGGGATTCATGTGGCTCCAGGCTTTGGGATCACCACTAGCTGGTCTCCAGTGAGGATGAAAACTAAGTCCCTGGCCCTGTGTTAGAGGCCACCTTAAATCTCACAGGTTCAGGGAAAGGAGCTGAAGCACCAGGGGCACAGAGGACGTCCTTTCACTTAATCTTCACAGCAGCCTGGGTATTTCCTTCTTTAGTAGATGGGTAACTAAGACCCAGTGGATTAAGTGACAAAGCACACGGCAAAGCACCTGCTTCAGAATTAGTGGGCAGAGGTTTGGATCTCACCGAGTAGCACCTTTTTAAAAAAAAAATTCACAGACAAATAAAAATTGCATATATTTGTTGTTTACCTCATGTTGTTTTGAAATACACGTACATCAGGGAATGGCTAAATTGAACTAATTAACATACACACTACCTTATATGCTTGTTTTTTGTGATGAGAACACTTAAAACCTCTCTCAGCAATTTTCAAGAATACAACACATTGTTGTTAACTACAGTCACCATGTTGCAAGAGATTTTTTACTTCTTAATTTGTGTCTAATACTTCGTTTTCTTACCTATTGCTTACTACACATGCTGTCTTGAGAACTGAACAAGGCAATTCATGTAATTCACCTAGGACAGTGTCTGGCATATAATAAGAACTCAATACATAATAGCTATTACTATCATAATAGTTATTGACTGAGAGCTCACCCCTACTAAATGACATCTGTTTGATTCCAAATCCCAAGTAAATGCATTTATGGAGCATTACTCTGTATCTGGTACCATGGTAGTTATTATATGAATGATTTTATTTAATCTTCAAACTTCTTATGAAATGGGTGCTATTTTTATTACCACTTTGCAGATGAGGAAGCTGAGCTTTAGAAGGATAAACAGCTCTTCCAAGGTTACCCTGATGGTTTGTCTTGGATTCCAGGGCCTAAGTCCCACTCTTCAGGGACCCTGGGACACAGCCTCCACCCCGACCCAGACCGTAACTGAAGAACTGCCCTGTGTCTCCCCAATCTCTGTTGTTCTCTAGTCGCTTATATTAAAAAATTCACATTTTAAATCTATTAAAACCAATATTTTGCATTTATGCATATGCCAAAACTATCCCTCAAAATTACAGATTTATGTTTGAATAATAGCTCATTCCAAATGTCCTATTGTGCGTTAAAAGGTGAAATAACGTTTCGCTTTTTGACACATTTTATACTCACAAGGCATTCTTTTATCCTTATTCTCCTAACAGCTGTGTGAAGTTGACTTAGTGAACACATATTTGGAGGCGGAATGTAAATGGCACATGATACATGCACACATGGGAGGCTGGAGTTTGTGGCGAAAACATTCCACAGGGGGAGAGCAAATCCATTCAAGTTCTAGTAGCAGTGGATCAGCCCTGTTCTCTAGGGCGTGGGAAAGAGGGCTGCCTCAGTTTGCAAGAGCTCTGCTTGTTCAAAGTTCTTCCTTATGCTGCATTGAAAGGCACCTTTTAAGACAATATGAAAAATATCAAACCCTCCTTTTTCCTGATAGGTTGGAGTTTTTTGATGATAGGTTTTCCTTTCCAGGTAAATAATCTCGGTTCACTTAGCTGTTCTTCACAGGGCACCTTGGTTTTCTTGTTTGTCATTGTTTCACTCTATGTGACTTCCAGAACTGAATACAATATTCCCCAGGGGGTCTTAGCAGCAAAGGTGAGATGATATCATCTCTTTGTCTTGTAGTCTACTTCTTTTATTGGAACTCAAGATTTTTTTTAAAAGAATATACTTAGAGAAGAAAAGATAATCATATCCCTGTACCTCTCTCAAAATTAATAATTTTTTTGTGATATTTCCTTAATATTGTCTCTCAAACAACCATTGTGGATATAATTGAAATCACCAATGTTCTAGTCAGTCCTGCATCAATAAGCTTTCCCTAGGTTGTTTGGCAGTAAAAAAATCCCTAAGGGACTTAGAACAACATAAGTTTATTTTTCATTCATGTTAAATAAAAATATTCACCAATATTTTCTTCTAATATTTTCAGCTTATTTAAATATATATTTCATTCTGCCATTGAGAGATTATTCACTGTATAATGTGAGATTGGGTTTAATTTTATTATTTCCCCCCCCTGTGGGTAGTGACTATGCTAACACTATTTCCTCACTGATTTGTTATACCTCTTCTATCATATTCCAAGTTAGCACACATAAAAATAAGTCTGGGACCTATTGTGCTAATGATCTGTGTGTCTGTCTTAATGCTAACACCACCCTGTCAGTTGAATCTTAATATCTGGAGGACAAACCTCTTCACCTCATTGTTCTTCTTCAGAATTTTCAGAGTTATTCTTGAACTTTTTATATTTGTTCTCACCTTTAGAATCAATTTATCAAGTTCCATGAAAAATGTTATTAGAACAACTTTGTTAATTATATTTTTTTCAAATCTTATATATCTTCTTATTTTTTAGGTATGCTTTATCAATTTTGAGTAGAGATGTATTAAATTTTCTCATGATGAGTATAGATTTGTTTATCATTCTTTGTAATTCTGTTAGTTTTTGCTTTGTATATTTTGAAGGTATGTTGTTAGATGCATAACTGATCTATCTTCTTGTTAGATTGCTTTATCATGGAGCTCCTTTTTTTCCGCTCTTCATCCTTTTTTCCTAAAATTGTGTTTTTAAAATTTTTAATTTTACTATATCTGCTTTATTTTTGTATGTCATTTGCCTAGTTAATCTTCATCCCTTCATTACCTTAATTTTCTTTCTTTCTTTGTACACTTATTGTCATGTGTCTCTTGTAAATATCTTAGTTCTGGATTGCAAACTGTAGCTAAGAATAGCTTTTTAAATATTATTAATTTAATATACTTATATTTGTAATGATTGACAGAAATGTCTTTTACTTTACTTATTATTTCTTTGACATAGAGTTTATTTCACTTTCAGAAGTTATTATTTCAATATATATTTTTTATTCCACAAATTTCCAATCTGTTCTTTGTTCACATATACATGTTTTTATCTCAATTGTTTCTAAATTACTTATTCTACCTTTATGGCTGTTATATCTTTCTTTACTTTTAAAGAGAATTTTAAACATATTTATATCAATTTTATTTATATTATTATTTGCCTTTTGTTTGGAACAAATTCACCTTTTCATTGTTGATATTTGTGACTGATATTTGATATGTTGATATTTTGTTGTTGATGTTTGATACTAAGAAATAGCATTCCTTTGCTTTTGTGTTTTGCAGTTTTAGTTTTGCAGATCTTCTTTCTTTTTCTTTCTCAATCGATGCTTAGCCTCACCCTTCTGCAGAAACAGCGTGGTTCCTTCTAACCAAACCCCAAGACCCAACTTGCTGACTCTTACTCCTATTCAAAACAATCACTGAGTCAGTGGTTGTCGGGTTAGAAACCCTTTGTTCAGCTGTATCTTCTTCCTTTTAAATCTCAGGTATAAATTTTCATATAGACTGTAACCATGGCCAGAATTTGGGGCCTTTTCTCTTTTCCTTTCAAGAGTGGAGCAGCCCCAATACAGCAGGCAGTGTCGAGCGTTTATCTTGGTTCCTGTCCTTTACTTCATGCTGGGCAGTGCTGGTACTTGTTTGGTACTTGCTTTTTTGTGTATCTGGACCAAGAGCTCAGCAGATTAATGGCTCTAACCCTTGTTATTCCTCTGTGTTTTCTTCCTTTCTAAACAACTGTCACTTTTCTCTTATTGTTGTGTTTGAAAAAGTCTTTAGCGTATTTTAAAAGGTATTTTACCTTGGAGAAGGAGAATCATTTGAAAGATTTAATTCAGTGCCATCTTAAAAACAAGTGCAACTTTACTTTTATGTATTTGTGGGGGAAGCAATGACATGTTAATGGCTCTTGCCAAGTTTGTAGTTGAGAGAAATCCCTAGATCTTTCACAAATTAAATACTGTCAACATAAAATTTCTTCTAGTTGTCAATTGTTTTGGAACTAAATATGAAATATTACCTTTGTCCTTGTCCTTGTTCCTATTTAATATTGTGTCTGATGATGCAGTGATCTACAAGCAGACCTTCCAAGCTCTGAGAACCATAGATTCTAGGTTTTAATACGGTTTCCTCAAAACTCTGACAAGGACAGGGCCTAGGACAGAATCATATTGTAGGTCCACTAACTAAAGATTGCTTTCCAGTTCGACATTCCTTAGCTCTTCAGCACTGTTTGAGTATGTTTCTTCATCCAACTATGAATTCACCCAACCGTGGACATTTGTTAAATGAGTGAGTTTTGGAGGCAGACAGCATATTTGTTATAACAATATGGATTTCAAATTCGATTGTGCTGCTTACTGAGTATTGAACCTTAAACAGTTTCCATAGTCTTTGTCAGCTTCAGGTTTTCTCATCTACCAAATGTAACCTTTAAACAGAGGCTGGCACAGACCGAATGAGGGAGTGGGTGAAGCATCTGGCAGGTTGCCCTGGCTAACGACACTGTTCTTCCTCTCCCTTACTCAATGTCTCCTTAACATATTCATCTTGTCTCTGCTTCTGGCCTGGGTCAAGGTCTTTGTATGAAATGTTGGCTTCCTGTATCCACAATGTGACTGATCTGCTGATTTCTAGTGACAGGTCAGGCTCTGCCTAGACCCCCCAACCACACAAAGGGAATGACATTAGCAAAGGACCAGCGCTTGGGTGAGGGAAGCAGGCAAAGCACCCTGAAGTGCCGGTAATGGGGTCAAGAAAGGGAGCCGATGTGCAGTGGTGAAGGGCCTCTTAGGCCGTGTTAAGAAGTTAAGGCCCTCTTTAGATCAGGGGAAGCTTGAAGACATTTTTAAGAAGACAGTGATAAAGTGTTATTAGATTTGTGCTAGTGTGGTTTGACTGGGGGAAAATATTAGAAGACAGTGACACTTGCCAAGTAACAGCTCAGAATAAGCACAGGAGAGTGGAATTCAGTCAAGTTCATGAAGATCACAGGAGGGTCAGGAAACAACCAAGGCTGTGCCTTCCTGAGGTACAATTAACAGAACCTGAGGACCAAGTGGGTAGATTGGTGTAGAGGTGGTAACAGAGGAGTCAAGAATGAATCTGAATTTCTAGCTTGGGAAACTTGGTGATGGATAAGACATTATTTTTCCAAGTTTTGTCCCTGGAACAGCAGTGACATGTTTCCTGGAAATCTGTTAGGAATACAAATTCTCTGGTTTATTCCAGAACTTTCTAATAAGAAACTCGGCGTGAACTCAGAGATCTGTTATATTAAGCCCTGCAGGTGGTTCTGATTCATACTAAAGTCTGAGAATCACTGAGATAGGTAATGTGGGTGTAAGAGCAGATTTTATATGTTTTGGGGTTTGAGATAGCTGTGAAGCATCCAGGTGGCCATGTCTAGCATGTGGTTACTGCTAGACTAACCAGTGATTAAAGGAAATATTATATTTTTAGATATAAATTTGCTAGATCTATATATGTAAGTTTTGAGGATTGTTTCATTTTGCCAGGAATTCTAATAATTTTATTTTGTCAACTCAAATAATGTAGGAAGATCAGTTAGATAAACAATTTTGATACACTGCAGAGTTTCTTACTTTGTGCTTCAGTTACAAAAGATATCAAAAGAGAGAAAAATAAAGGTTTTATTCCTCAAGCATAATTAAAGTGGTTGATTCAAATAATATTTGAATTTCCGTTCTGGAAAAAAATGTGAAACTGAACTTTAAAACTACCTCTTGAGCAAACAGAGGATATTTCCTCCTGACATTTCTGAAGGATATTTACACCCTGATGCCATCACACATTGTAATTATGTAATTGCACATTATAATTGCACATTCTAATTACATGATCACATATGTTATGCTAATTATATAATTAGACTTAATTATAGCAATTGTGCAAATACATAGTGTCAGAATCAAAATGAATGAATTAAAAAAAACTAGGGTACACACGAGAATTATTAATTTTGTAAGACAACCTTCAAAAATTTTAAAGCGGTTAACAATGTTCATTTTAAATGACAACTGATGAAATATAAACGACCTCCTTTGCTTACTGGTTTTGGCAGACTCTAAAATTTTGCTAGAGTTCGATAAACGTGAATGTAAATCACACAACGAGTGGAAGAAAAAGAAAAAGGAAAAGAGAAGAGGAAAGAAAAGGAAACAACTGTGAGAGTGAACAGGCTTTAGACAGCAGAAACAGTTTTGCTTCCTTCCTTATCTCCTCATTGGTGTTCCCGCTTCTGCCTGGACAGTCATCAAGATTTTAATCACATCGGAATTCCCAGGCCTTTGTCACTTAACTGCCAACTTAAGGATTTTGTGAATGGGACAATTCACTGTAATTACTATTCTCTTGAACTTTTTCAGCATGATGCATCTTTAGATGGTATCTCAAAATGTTGGAATGTTCACTTTCAATAGTTTCCACTGATTTTGATTCTGGGAAAATAAGAATTTGCTACTAGTTACTCCTTTATTGTGCTGATTTGATAGCTTTTGCTTATTTTTTAAGCCAAGGGTCTTAACTGAGAAAAAACTATATAAGCTCCTCCCCCCTCCCCACCATGGGCTGTGATTCCCCTGTTAACAAATGACTTGTGAAGGAGGGCAGATCTCCCTTTAGGGGTTTTTCCAGCAGCTCGCTACATAGCACAGAGATAGAAACGTCATTTAAAAAAATGTAATTTTAATTGCATGTTCTCCTGAAGATTCACCAAGATGGCTGGTTTAATTTCCCAAGGGAGCCTATTTCCGCTCTTCATAGAATATGGAGACTGTCTCCTGGCTGACAGAGAGCGTAGATTTATTCTCCTTCCTTTTGGTGTGCAGGAGTAACTTTGCACTAGCAGTTGCTGCCTGGAAAACGAACAGACCAAATGCCTCCTATGTTTTATCCTCCCCTCATTAGGTTCCCTAGAATATCTCATACCTTCTGTCTTAGCCCCTCATTTGTCCTAAGTAGATGACACATTCCTGTAGCTCTCAGGATGGAAATGGAGCCAGCATTCTCTGTGGGTGGATCATTATGCTGTGGCAGCTCTTTGCTCTCTGCCTTGCTTTTGAGTGTCTACGAGCATGTGAGTGTCAGTCCAGCCTGTATTTCTTCCAAAGGAGGCTGAAGCCCATGCATGCAGCCTTATTTTCCCGTGCACAACACAGATGAAGTAGCAGTGCATACCCTTGAACCTCCCCTCCCCCTAGTGAGGTACATCACAGGGTCACATGCTGGTTTGTGATAAATGGCATGCTTACTGGAAATAGAACGTCAGGCTGCATTTCAATTTTTTTAACCCCCCAAATGTGGACAATGCTGCTCTCTCTGCATTTGGCAATTTTGTGTCTGGATGCTATCATCGTTATAACGTTGATTATCAGGATATACCAATCCCAGAATTGTCACATGCCTCAGGGATCTCCTGGCTTCAAAGATTTTATACATACATGGTGTCATATTCATTTTCTTGCCATAATTCAGAATGATTAAACCCACCTTGTTAAAAAAAAAGCCGAAATAGGATGTTGTGAAACATCATTGAACTGGAAGCCCGCTTTAAATTCTTTGGAATTTTTGGTGCATTTGAATTATAAAATTTTAGAGGCGTAGAAACCTTAGTGAATATATTATAAATGTTATGTTTCATAGAAGAGGGGTCTGCATCTTAGTACTAATTAAGTGATCATCCAAGGTCACACAGTTAGTAGGTGGGAGGGCCAGAAGCCAAGTCTTATGAATTCCAATTCTGGGCTATCTCTACTATCCACCAGTCTGTCTCCTGTGAATCATGTTTGTTCACTCCTTTATTTATGTACAAAGTATTTATTAAATATCTATTATTATGCTAAACCCTGAAGGAAGAAGAAAGATGAGTAAAATGTGCTCACTGCCCTCAGGAGCTTGTGTATTAGTAAAATATATGTAACTACAATCAAATTTCCATACATTAAGACAGAATCAGATAAATGCCAGGACAAGGTTAAAAAAAAGGTGGAGTGAGTCTAGGAGAGTGAAGGACAAAATCCCAGAAAGTCTTAAGGGGCAGTTATTTGAGTTTAGCTACATAGGAGGGATAGAATTGCAGTGTCCACTGTAGGAGACATTCCAGGAAGTGGAAACAAAGTCGTAGTAGCAGAAAGCAAAGAGCATGTTTCAATATCAGTGAGTACCTCAAACGACCTGAGCCTCGAGGAGTCATCGGATACATGATTCTGCCAAATGGTGAAAGTCTTGTTTTTGAGCTGACTAGTTTTAATTTACTCTGGAGATGAAGGGGAGTCACTGAAGATCACTGGCAGGAGACCAAAAGTATTAAGGTATGGTTTGGAAAGATCTGTCAAGCTACAGATAATGGGTTGGAATGGGTCGACGTGTCAGGAAGGTCTGTTCACATTTCACCTGGTGAGTCCTACTCCTTCCTCATAGTTGACTATCTTATACACGGCCGTGAACAGTTTCCTTCTTTCACAAGAACCACTTCTTTCTCTCTTTCATTCTTTCCCTCTCTCCCCTCCTCTCCTTCCCCTTCCCCCTACCCGCTCTTTTACCTGTTTATTCTGCAATCATCTATGGAATCCCAACCCCAACTAAGTGCTGAACTCTGTACCAGGCACAGATGAGAAGAATAGCAGTAAATCAAACCCTTGGGCCTGGAGGAATGTGTGCTCTGCAGAGGGAGGGATAGACAGTGAAAGCAAGTGCTGAGTAGAGCCCAGGAGATGAGCCCCAAATTCTGATCTACCTGAGAAGGGACAGGGGAGGGTTCTTGGAAGACCCAACTGTCCTCCCAAGTCTTGAAGTGTGAGTAGTAGATAGATGGGTGGGATGTTAAGGAAGGACTCTTTACAAAGGGAATCTGATGTACAGGGAGCTAAACCAGTGGGGAGTCTATACACTGGCAGTCAGGTGTGGATATCTCAGTCCCAGGACAATGCCTCTTTAATATCTGCATGTCCCTAGAACAGTCCCAGAATGTAAGCTCATTCTCTGAAAGTCTTTGTACATTCCTAAAGGTCCCATCTAGACTTGCTTTTTCAAAATCATATAGCCTCACATTCAGGTTCTCTTTACTCTGCTTGTTTATTTTTCATATAATATTCCCCCTTCTAACATATTATAAATATTAACTTTATTTTAAAATGTGTCTGTCTCCCACCCCCATGCCTTCTCCCATTCACTCCTCATCTTCCTTCCCTCATCGGCAGAACATAGGGATTTTTGTTTTGTTCATTGTTGATGTCCTGGCACCCAGAAGAAAATTTGATATGCAGTATTGACTGGAAAAATATTTGTTGAATGAATTAGTGGGCCTCATGCCCTCCCTTACTACTAACACATCTATTCTCTTTGCTTTTTCTCCACCTCTTCCCAGGATCGACTCTCACCTGCTCGAGGCGGAACTCTCCCTTAAGAGTTGACTTCATCAATAAATGTTTCTCTTCTGCATCTCCATTTCCAGCTTCTCACTTCCATCAGGTCCTTCTCTTCAACGTGCCTATATTTGTTCAAGAAACAAAAACACACAGATAGCATCCTTCCTTTGACATTGATGCCCTTTTCACCTACTGCCATTTTTCTACCAATGCCAGCCAAACTTATTGAAAGGGAACTCTTCCCCTGCCCTGTCAACTTTCTCACATCCCTACTATCCCTAACTTGCTGTCTCCAGCTTTACCATCAAGTACTATGTAGAAGGTCACTAAAGGCTTCCTCATACCAAAATCTGGAATACATCTAGTGTAGGTTAAATTGTGTTCCTCAAGAAATAAACATTGATGCCCCAATTCTTAGTCCCTGTGGATGTGACCTTATTTGGCAACAGGGTATGTAAACAAGTTATGATAAAGTCATAAAGGATTAGAGTGAGCTCTAATCCAATGACTAGTGTCCTCATAAGAAGAGGGAAATTTGGATCCAGACACACAAAGGGGAAAGAACATCATGAAACTGAAGTGAAGAGTTTACAAGTCAACAGACACCAAGGACTGCCAGGCATGAACCAAGAAGAGGCAAGGAAGGATTCTACCCAGACTCCTAGAGGAAGCACAGCCCTCCCACATCTTGGCTTCAGACTTCTAGCATCCTTCACAGGGAGAGAATAAACTTCTGTTGTTTGTGGTGCCTTGTTTATGGTGTTTTGTTGCAGCAGCCTGAGGATACCAACACTGGATTTTTCCATTTTATTTTATTTTTATTTATTTTTTTAATTATTCAATATTTTTTATTATGACATGGTGGGGTACAGTTAAGGGTTAGGTATACAAATATGCTTCGTTCAGGCACCCTTGTTGATAAGAAGTGTCTCCCCATCCCCAGACAGATATTTACTACCATTAATCCCATCACCCATCCCCTCCCTCCCCATCGTTTCCCACCACTGTCAGTCATTTTCTTGTGGTAATACGTTGGATGATCAAGGTCTACTATATGAGTGAGAACATGTGATACT
>CAUYQG010069189.1:0-10846 GCA_963574415.1 Tarsius wallacei
GTATCCAAATAGGAAAAGAGGAAGTCAAGTTATCTCTCTTTGCTGATGACATGATTGTGTACCTTGAAAACCCAAGAGAATCTGTCAAAAGCCTCCTTGCACTGATAAAGGACTTTGGCAAAGTCTCAGGATACAAATAAATGTGCAAAAGACAATCGCATTTCTTTACACCAATAATAAACAAACAGAAACCCCAATAAAAAGCACAATCCCATTCACAATAGCCACAAAAAAAATGAAATATCTTGGCATTTTCCTAACCAGGGAGGTGAAAGATCTTTACAAAGAAAACTACAAAACACTGCTCAAAGAAATCAAAGGTGACACAAACAAGTGGAAAAATATCCCATGCTCATGGATTGGAAGAATCAACATTGTGAAGATATCCATCTTACCTAAGGCAATCTACAGATTTACTTCAATACCCATCAAATTACCAACATCATTCTTCTCAGAGCTAGAAAAAACAATACAGGAATTCATATGAAAACACAAAGGACCAAGAATAGTCAGAACAATCCTCAGCAAAAAAAAACCCAAAAACAAAAACAAAAAACAAAGCAGAATGTATCATATTACCAGACTTCAAACTTTACTATAAAGGTACAATTATCAAAACAGCTTGGTATTGGTACAGGAACAGGCCTATAGACCAATGGAATAGAATTGAGATTCCAGAAGCAAAACCTCAATTTCTCAACAAACTCATCTTCAACAAAGCCTCCACCACCTGCCACTGGGGAGAGGAGAACCTATTTAGTAAATGGTGCTGGGAAAACTGGCTGACCACATGCAGAAGATTCAAACAAGATCCCTATCTATCTCTATACACTAAAATTAACTCCAAATGGATCAGAGACCTAAATGTAAAACCTCAAACCATAAGAACCTTAGAAAATGCAGGATACACCCTTATGGAAATTGGAACTGGCATCCAATTTCTGAACAAAACCTGAAACGCACGGACATAAGAGATAAGATAGACAAGTGGGACCTCATTAAACTGACAAGCTTATGCAAAGCCAAAGAAACCATCAAGAGAGCAGGGAGACTGCCCACAGACTGGGAAAAAGTATTTGCCAACTCCATGTCTGACAAAGGCCTAACATCTTGGATCTACAAGAAACTCAAATGTGCTAAAAAGGAAAAAAACAAACAACCCCATTATAAAGTGGGCAAAAGATATGAACAGACACTTCTCAAAAGAAGACATCCAAGCGGCCAACAGACACGTGAAGAAATGTTCATAATCATCAAGGCGATGCAAATTAAACTACACTGAGATACCACCTAACTCTAGTCAGAATGGCAATTATCAATAACTCAAAAAATAACAGATGCTGGAGAGGATGTGGTGAAAATGGAGGACTGCTACACTGTTGGTGGGAGTGTAAACTAGTGCGACCTCTGTGGAAAGCAGTGTGCCTATTCCTAAAAGTTCTAAATATTGACCTCCCATATGACTCTGCAATCCCCCTACTGGGAATATACCCTGAAGAACTCAAATCACTCTATAAAAAAGATACCTGCACACGTATGTTTATTGCAGCATTGTCCACAATAGCAAGAACCTGGAACCAACCATGCTGTCTATCAAAAGAGGACTGGATTTAAAAAATGTGGTACATATACATGATGGAATACTATGCAGCCATAAAAAAGAACAAAATCATGAATTTCACAGCAACCTGGATGGAACTAGAGTCTATTAATACTGAGTGATCTCTCACAGAAACAAAGATCTGAGTATCACATGTTCTCACTCATATAGTGGACCTTGAACATCTATCACAATCTTATAAGAAAAGGATTGACAGTGGAAGGAAATTATGGGGGGGAGGGAGGGGAAGGGTGTTGGGATTAACAGTAGTCAATATCTGCCTGGGGACGGGGAGGCACCCCTTATCAACAAGGGTGCCTGAACGATGCATATTTGTATACCTAACCTTTCACTGTACCCCACAATTTTAAAATAAAAAATGTTTAAAAAAACAAATTAAATAAAATCTAAAACTATGGAAAAAAAAAGAAGCTCAAACTTCACCTGTATGCAGCCTACTCATGTAGTATATCCTCACTTGTACCCACAACTCTATAATAAACAAATACATTTAAAAATTTTTTCTCCCCAGACATTTTCAGACTCATAGTGTTAGGTCATTTAGGTCTTCACCCGAGCTTGAATGTAAGCATAAAACCAGTATGAATCATTCGTATTACCAGAACTCAGGTCATCTTTAACTTTTCCCATGTCCTTCTCTAGGACATTGAGCCTTGCCAATCTGGAATTATTATGTGAAAGATTGTGAAGCTACCTCGTGTTCCTTTGGGAAAGTAATGAATGGCTTGTTTTTCTCCTTTCTGAAACAAATGGGAACTGTGAACTCCAACTTCACAGGGGCATTTTGCTTCTTGTAAATATAGCTTTTAGTCTGGTGGGGTTTTTTTGGTTTTGGTTTTGGTTTTTTTGCAGTCTTTGGTAAGAAATCATTATGACTATCACCAGCTAAACCTAAGGCTCCAGCTATACTTTTACTTTTCACAGAAATACACAGTTGATCCCCTAGTAGAGTTCTTGGAACTTAATAAATATTGCATGATTTAATTTTCCAGAAATTTAGGACATATGATTTGCTTAAGATTTGGCAATGTATATATGTTTATTACTAAGCAAAAAATAGTACTTGAAAAATTAGCTGTTTTTAATCAGTAATTACAACACAAATAACTAACATTTACTGAGTTGACTATGTGCCACTAAATGCTTTAATTATTCTATTTCATTTTCTCACAGCCATGGTATTGGGATGTTACTAGTAATATTACCATTCTAAAAATTAGTAAAATGCAGCTTGCTCAGTATTATCTAACTAGTAAGAGGCTGAATTAGGATTTGAATGCAGTCATTCTTATTCTACAGCTCAGGTTCTTTTTCTTTTATTTTATTGTGGTGAGAACACAATATGAGAACTACTCTCTCAACAAAATTTTAAATATAAGATACAGTATTATTACCTATAAGAACAATGTTGTATAGCAGATCTCTAGAATGTATTCATTTTGCATCTTGCATAAATAATACTTTAAGCCCAAGCTTCTAGCCATCATACTATAAGACTAAATTGATTCAGGATGTTGTACAGGCAATTAGAAAAGATAAAATCATCCTAAATTTTCCCGAGAAATAATAATTGTGACATGGTAGTAGATTTTTTTGTCTTATCTTTATTTATGTTTCTGAAAATATATCTCTCAAAATTGTAACCACATTAATAGAGTTTTAGCATTTTTTTCTATTTTAAAATATACAGTGAGTATTTATCATGTCAATGGTGTTTGAGAACATAATTTTAAGGGCTACAAAATAAATATATTTTCCATTTAAATGATCAAAAAAAATTGTCACAATTCTTTATGTCACTCAGCATGTGTAGATTTGGTCAAAATGATCGTATTCTTCTTCATTTTAGGAACTCTTGATTTCCTCCCAAGTGATTAAAAAAATACAAAACAGTAGAGAAGCACTTTCTCTTTGCATTTTACTTGCAGCCTTTCAATTGAAGAAGTTTCTAAGCAGGATGAAAGAACTTAGCTCAATTCAGGGTTTTGAAATCATTTGCAACTAAAATTCACAAGTTCATAGGCTAAGGATGGCCCTTCCCTGTTAAAACAAGCAGTTGGAGACGAGAAAACTTCACTAGGGATTATGTTAGTGGACCATACACTTTTTCATCAAATGTAGTTAGATTTTTAAATTCATTCTTTCAGCTTTAAAAGTAATAAATTAGCAGGGCTCGGTGGCTCAGCCTGTAATCCCGCGTCTTTGGGAGGCTGAGGTGAGTGGATTGCCTGAGCCCGTGGGTTCGAGACCCGCCTGGGCAGGCGAGACCTCATCTCTACAATAAATCCAAAAAAAAACTAGCCGGGCGTGGTAGCGCGTGCCTGTAGTTCCAGCTACGTGAAGGCTGAGGCGGAAGGATCGCCGGAGCCCAGCAGGTCGAGGCTGTGGTGGCCGGGAGCGGCCACTGCACTCCAGTCTGGGAGACGGAGTGAGACGCCAACTCAAAAAAAAAAAAGTAATAAATTCTCACTTAACATAATCAATGGGTTCAAGAAAACTGAATTTAAGTGAAGGGACTTAAAGCAGGCCCTGGAATTATATCCTTTTGTTCAATGTAGTTTACTTATAACACTGATAAGAAAAAAAGAAATAAGTTACAACTTCCAAGAACCTATCTATGACATTAAGTGAGGACCATTTGAAAAAGTTCCGTCCATTCACCCTGCAGAACACTGAAGACCATGGTGCTATTATAGGACCAGAGAAGAGAACATTTGCTTCATTTGGCACCAAAGAAGTTTTGGTTGGCATGCTTTTGTCCAGAAAAATAAAAATTAGATTCTCTTTCTGAATCGAAATGTTACTTTTAAGCACTTGCTGCTCATTAATTTCCTTGCTCAATATTTCCTCCCTGGGGCTACTAAGATCTCTATGGGAGTGATACAAATACAATCAAGTCGAGAATTTATTTTGTTTTTCTGTTTACTCTTTTCTTCCACTGTGCAGAAAAAAAAAAAACAACAACAACTGTGTCTTATATGGATTTAAGTAAAAATAATCCATTAACACTGGAGGAAAGGAATCTAAATTACACTCTCTGTGTGTAGAATATTATAGCAGTTGGTTAAGAACATCCATGGGGCATTCTAAAAATGCATAGGAAACAGGCTGCAGGTGGGGAGTTTTAAGGACTAAACAGCAAGAAGGGGAAAAACAATCAGCTGGATGTTCAAAAGTACACAACTGGGCAGCCTAATTTAATATATAGTTTTAGTCAAAACCCACATCAGATTTCCGTGTACTATGAAGTATAAACAAACTTAAGTAAAAGCAATACATCTTCTCCACATGTGGTATATTTGTAGATATAATAAAATAAGCAGGAAGTGGAAAGCACTTGTTTTCCATTATTACAAAATATTATGGACATAAGTTGGATTATTGTTCTGTTCCTCTGATTGTCCCTGAGATGGCTGTGTTTTACTACACACTGTTCTCCCTTTCCCTTACCAAATATTCAAGTGGAATGATCATCCTTTTACATGAACCTACCTTACTGGCTGTCACCTTGGATTGAATGAGGAATGTATACCTGACTGCAGACAGCCAGTCATAGACACTTCTTTTGGTCACAGTGATTAGTCCACCTGGGGGCACACAAACCACTATTATCCAGTCAGAGTCTTTCTTCAATATTTTCTTATTTGAGCTAGAGGTAAAGAATTGTTTGCCCTGAAAATCTTTAAGAATTGAGCAGTAAGTAAGTAACCTTTCTTCCAGGTACACTAAGATGCTGATAGGAAAGAATGAGATCAACATGTAGAAGGCAGTGCAGGTAGAGAGAAAAAGAATCCTGACTTGCTAGAGAACTTTGGAAGATCAAATGAATTTATTTTGACATAATTGAAAGAATTTTCATGAATTTTGCAATGAAATAAAGCACTGCTCTGTAATAAAAACAAATAAGAGAGTCTAAATGCTGAATGTAGTTGTATTGACAATATGGTATTTCTTCCTTTATTATGAAAGGAATTAAAGGAAAAATAAAGTCTATCCTGCTTTTTGTAAGTTTTCTTTTTAAATAAAAACAGAGTAACTAAATAGTTACTTGTACAAAAAATTATACTTGAATAATGTAGTTTTCACCATTTACAGGATCTTGGATTTTTCTTCTTCTGTTTGGGAAACACAGTTCTTACTATAGCATATAGTCAATATAAAATGCCTTAAACTGCTAATTGTTTCTGCAAGTATTTGAAGGGCCAAGAACAAAGGAATAATTATTTAATAGAGATCACTGGAAGAAAATAAAGCTCATAAAGAATTTAAGTCTAAGGAGATTACAGCTATACAATTCTTATCTATTTAAAAATGTTAGTGTTATTGGTGTATAGACCAGTAGAGTTCCTGTAATTTATAATTCAGTCAATATTTACAAATATTAATTATTTGTCTAACTAACCATTTGCTTAGCATTTTTCAGATTTTCTAATCTGGATGTATAAGATTTTATAATGAACAGGGGTCATTTTAGCAATTAGCTATTTGTATATGCTGAAATATATAATTCTGATAATTTCTGATTTGGTATTTTGATTAGTAAAAAGTTATACATTTTTGCTATGAATCTAAGACTGCTCTAAAGTCTATTAAAATTTAAAAAGAAAACCCATACAAACTCTCCTTTGTAGGTAGTAATGGCTTAATTCAATTATTCAAATTGAATTTATTTGATCAATAGAGATTATTTATAAACTCAGAAAAGTATTGTTACTGTGAAAAAAGTATGATGGTGTGATGCAGGTTATCATCATTCAGCAGTTCCAAGCCTGATAGGAAACTACAGTGGCCTGATAGCCACTACATGCCAGATGCATTGATTTTCATTTGTCTCCTTTAAAATTTCAGCAATCAATACAAGATAAACTCAGTGAAAAAATGCCAAAAGATCTGTGTTGCAAACTATTGTCTTAGGGATATCAATTATTCTCTAAAATTACTTTGGGCTTATCTTCAGATGTTATCCTCTAGCATAACATGATAGAAATATTCTCATAAATTTTAAATCTGAGTTGAGATGGAAATCAGAAAAAGGCTTTCTAAATTTTCTATCTGAACAATTTTTTATTTTAAATATAGTGAAATGTCTTATAATTTATAATAAATACTAAATTGCCAAAATGTAAGTCCAAGTCTTTGTTTGACCTCCATGGTTAACTTCTACACTAAAAATTATATTAACATTCCTGTCTTTTTAAAGCAGTTCATATGACTTTACAGTTCTGTGTTGAACTCTGAATTTTATACACTGAGCATACATTTTCTTTTAGGAGAACTTAAAGGCAACTATTAGAAATATGAAGAAAATAGAAAAGCTGATCTAATGACAATTATAATGTATTGGTGTAGTTAAAAAATATATGCATGCCAGAAAAAAGAAAAACAATTAGATGCATTTAGGTAGAATATTATATGTGAAGCAATTCAAGTAAGGGAATTATAGAAATATATGAATATATATAGAACTATATTAAATATAAATATATATAGTCCACCTTTTATCCTTAAATAGTGATATGATTTTGGACAAAACTCTGAACTATGACCTTTGTTTTCTTCTCAGACATTATTTCCACAGTACTTCAGCGTTTGTGGTGTTTAAGTTCTCTGAGGATCAAAAATGCTATGACTTTATGATGCAAGTGGCAGACTAGAGAAGGGAGAATGAAGAAAATGTAGAGTGAAGAAAATATAGATTAACTATAGGGACTTTTTGGAGGAGGGCAGTATTTTAAGAAGTTGGAGTATTATGAAAGACAGATTTCAAAAAAAAAAAAAAGAGGACTATATGCAAAGGTATCCTAAATAATGCAATCAACATTCAGCCAAAATGAGGATTTAGAACAGATATGTTAAAATGTTTTTACATTTACTTGCATAGTTGTGGAAATATGACAGATCAGTCCAAGCACAGGCTCTGGACTCTAATCTCTAGCATCTGAATCAAAACTCTGTCACTTACTGGTTTTGATTTGGGAAAACTGCTTTAATTTTCCTCTGGTCTAGTTTACTCACTGGCAAAATTGGGAAAATAGAATAATACCTTCTAGAATTGGCTGTAGGCTTTAAAAATGCATGAGAGACCTTAGGCCTAGTGCAGAAGTTTTTCTAGTAATATGTATTGACTGATGGTGTTATCATTACGTATAATTAATGCTCATGTTCTTTTAGCCAAATATTTATGTTCTTGAAAAGTGAGAACCAAGGCAGGGTATGATGCTATAATGCTAGCAACTGGGGAGGCTAAGGAGGAAAAATTGCAAGAGGCCAGGAGTTTGAGACTGCAGTAAGCTATGATTACATCACTATGCCCTAGACTGAGTGATAGAGCAAGACCTTGTCTCTCTCTCTTTTTTTTTTTTTAAAGGGGGACTGGGGGATATTCAATATTCCTATTTTGGATTATTAGTAAAATTAATTCTATTTGAAAAATGTCATTTTGTGATTTAGTATATTCTTTTAAGACATTAAAATGTTTGAGAACCATTTATTGTATGCTCACTCTATAGCAGACACTGTCCTAGAAGTTAAACACTAATTAAAATTATATCATAATAGGAGGAATCTGATAGTAGTTAAGAACAGCAGCTCTGGAAGCAAACAGCCTAGGTTCAAATGTTTACTGTAAGTCTTCCTTGAGGTTTAACTTTAGGAAGTTGCTCCACCTTTTTGTTTCTATTTCCGTCTCTGTAAAATTAAAAACAAACAAATAAAAGTCTGTTTGGAAGGGCAAAAAAGCCAAAATGGAATAACTTTAGTCAGCAGCTTATTTTAATCCAGTCTCTAATCATTAACAAGGATCTACAGGTAGTTACTAAAATTGTCTTACAACTCCCCAAGCAGGCTTTACACTAACTACTCTTTTATCCAAAGTATTTGTCTTCCTGCCACAAAGAGCTGAGTTAACTTAATCTATTGTATCCTATTGTGACTACCACCCCAACACCATGGCAACATTTCCTGTGCTTACCTGCCCTTCTTATCTATGTGATTGACCCCCCTCGTCCTCCTGCCATCCATCACCCTGTCGTCAGCTCCTGTGAATGCTTGCCTGCCCCACTCACCCCCAAAGTAAATTTCAAAAAGTCCCTAATTCAAGCTCTGGTGGCCATGCTTTCTTTAAGTTCTGTATCTTGGAGAGGTGGATTCACCCTCTCTCTCTCTAATCTACTTTTTAAATAAACTATTTTTCCTAATCTAGTTTCTGTGCAATTCTTTGCATCTTACCCACAGCATTGGCCCACTGACTTAACACTATTATTATTATTATTTGTTTTGAGTCAGGGTCTCACTATGTCTCCCAAGCTGGAGTGCAATGGTACAATAATGGCTGACCACAACCCCCTCCTGGGCTCAGGCAATCCTTTCACTTCAGTCTGTGAGTAGCTGGTACTACAGGCACATACCACCATATCCAGCTCTCTCTTGCTCTCTCTCTCTCTCTCTCTCTCTCTCTCTTTCTCTCTGTATATATATATATATATATATATATATATATATATATATATAAATGTTCTGTATAGATGAGGTCTTGAAATATTACCCAAGCTAATATCAAACTCTTAGACTGAAGCAATCATCTAATCTCAGTCTTCCAAAGTGCTTGGGATTACAGGCATGAGTCATTGCACCAAGTCTTAGTATTAATTTGAAAATGAAATAAGCTAAAATTTAAGAAATGTTAAATACTAAACATCTAAAACTTTTGCTATAGCCAGAACTCTTCTAAGAGTTTCTTTCATTTACTGTGTTATTTATAGCTGTTATCTCAGCTATCAAATCCTTCATTCTTTCTTCTTCTCTCTCCTCAATTCTATTTATTGTCTCTATTAATGTCTTGATATCTGGGTTTGTGGTTTGAGACTCTTCATTGTTTGCCTTCCAAAGTCTGTATTCTCGGTGGCTGATCTCTCAGGGATCTATGTGAGATCCATATTTTTCCTTTGGTTTTTCTTCATTTGAGTAGATCTTCCCCCCCCATTGCCTTTTTTTTTTTTTAACTCTTCTTTAATTCTGTTTTTAAGGATAATTTTGTTTGTTCAGTGTCCTATATTTCTTTATGTGGATTCTCTGGCTTTCTTCAGTTCTGAAGCTGGACTGTGGCTGGGGGTAATTTTTCAGTTTTGAGATTTAGTTGAGGGGGAGTTGTGATTTAGAAACTATCTGCAGATCCCAGTATCCGCTGCCAGTTAATGAAATAGATAACAAATTGATAAGCATGGAAAGGAGAATTGACCAAGCAGAAGAAAGAATCTCAGAGCTTGAGGACCAAAATATGGAACTAACCTAGATGGTTAAAAACATGAAAAGAAGCTTAAAAAGAACAAAACCTTCATGAGATAAGTGATTATTTCAAGAGGCTGAGCCTAAGATTAATTGGAATCCCTGTGGCAGAAAGAGAGACAGAGATCACCTGGAACAAACATTACATGAAATTATCCAAGAAAACTTCCCTCATCACATCAGTGATGTGACCATTCAAACACAAGAGATACAAAGAACACCTGCAAGACAACAAATGAAAAGGCCAACTCCTAGACACTATGTGGTAATTTTCCTATACAAAGTAAGTATAAAAGAAAAGATACTAAAGTCAGCAAGAGAAAAAGGTCAGACTACCCACCAGGGAAGACCAATTAGAATAGCAGCAGACTTATCTACAGAAACACTTCGGGCTAAGAGCGCTTAGAGCACAATCTTCAAAGTTCTCAAAGATAAACAATTTCAACCAAGAAATACCTAACCAGCTAAGCTAAGCTTCATCAGTGATGGAGATTTAAAATCCTTCCCAGACATTAAATCCCTAAGAATTTATGCTACCTCCAGACCAGCTCTACAAGAAACACTTAAGAAAGTATTAAACACAGAAGAAAGGAAAAAAAGAACAACATCTCTTCACAAGAATCCACATAAAGAAATATAGGACACTGAACAAACAAAATTATCCAAGAAAACTTCCCTCATCACATCAGTGATGTGACCATTCAAACACAAGAGATACAAAGAACAGCTGCAAGACAACAAATGAAAAGACCAACTCCTAGACACTATGTGGTAATTTTCCTATACAAAGTAAGTATAAAAGAAAAGATACTAAAGTCAGCAAGAGAAAAAGCAGCTACAAAAACGTTATCAAAAACAGAAATAAGCCGGGCTCTGTGGCTCAGCCTGTAATCCCGTACCTTGGGAGGCTGAGGTGAGTGGATTGCCTGAGGCCCCAGGTTC
>CAUYQG010069191.1:0-12838 GCA_963574415.1 Tarsius wallacei
GCTCGGTGGCTCAGCCTGTAATCCCTCGCCTGGGGAGGCTGAGGTGAGTAGATTGCCTGAGCCCGCGGGTTCGAGACCCACCTGGGCAAGCGAGACCTCATCTCTACAATAAATCAAAAAATTAGCCGGGCGTGGTAGCGCACGCCTGTAGTTCCAGCTACTTGGAAGGCTGAGACGGAAGGATCGCCGGAGCCCAGCGGGTCGAGGCTGCGGTGGCCGGGAGCAGCCGCTGCACACCTGTCTGGGTGACAGAGTGAGACTCCAACTCAAAAAAAAAAAAAAAGAAAGACAAAGATAGAAAAGTGGGTAGAAGCCAGATGAAGAAGTCCATGTATTTGCTGAAGTGAATTGGATTTTATTCCGCAGACTGTGAGAAGTCCTTGGTGTGTTCTGAGCAGGAGTGTCTTGCCTAGACTTGTGTTCATAGTCTGGCTGCATGTGGAGGATGGAGCAAGTTGAGAGGCAGAGAGCTCAGGTAGAAGGCTCTCACAGAAATCCAGGTGATGGAGATAAGAAATTCTGAAAAAGGGCCAAGGCTCTGGGCTTGGGACAATTAACTTTACAAAGAGGAAAGAGTTTTTTGTGGCTGCCCAATAGTTGTCACATGGGAAACTAAAATAGGCTGTAGGTGGCTTCGCTGAATCTCTCCAGAAAAATCCTTCTGAGAGCACTCCTTCAGCTGATATAGGGATACCATCTTCTGGTAAGATGGGTGCTCCCTTCTTATAAACTACATGCAGCTCCTGGCTTCACATACTCACCCTCTCTCCCATTCTCCTGGAAGGCTTATCTTATACCTTCTCCTTTCTCAAAAACCTCTAACACCTCTCCTCTACCCAGTCTCTCAGCTGATTAACTTTGCCTCCCGCTTCACTGAGAAAATGGAAGCAACCAGCACTTCCCCAGCTCCCAACACCACCTCCCCACTTACTGCGCAGACTCAGCTTTCCAAACTCTGGTTACTAGAGTCCCCTCCTCAGCTGCCTAAGGCCAGCCCCTCCACAGGAGACTCCGTCCTCTTGTCTGCTCAGCATGACTGTACCAGCAGTATTTTCCAACTTAACTTTAAATCATCACCTTTTCCCTCTCTAATGGCTTATTTCATTCTTATATTTAAAAACATCTCAGTATCCCCTCCAGTTGCCACCCTTTTCCCTGTTCCCTATCACAGCAAAACTCGTCAAAAGAATGTGTCCTCCCTTTCTCCAAGTCCTCTCTTCCTATTGTCTTGTAAGCCCATTCCAGGCAAGCTTTTGCATTGTGGTATTCCATCAAAACTGCTGTTGTCAGGCTCTCCAGTGACCTTCACAGCGCTCACTCCAGTAGCCAGCTGTTTCCCCTCACCTGGAACTTTCAGCAGCTCTGACAGAGCTCTGACAGAGTAGATGATGCCCTTCCCTGGGAAGTCCCATCTTTACTTCTCAGACACCACACTGGATTTGCTCCTCTCTTCATGTCTGCTCCTCTTCCATCTGCCTTGCTGCTTCCAGGTGCCTGGACCTCTTCCCATGGCTTTGCATACCACCTCCATCCTGACAACTCCTCAGTTCATATCTCCAGTTTGACCACTCCCATGAACACCTGCTTTTAAAAAAAATCCTATCAGCTCTACCTTCAAAATACATGTGGAATCTACTCACTTGTCACCACCCCACAGCCACCATCCTGTTGAGGTCATCTCTCACCCAGATTACTACACTAGTGTCCTGATTGGTCTGTTGACTGCCATCCTTGCCCCCACACACAATCCTTTCTTTTTTTTTCCTTTTTTTTTTTGAGCTGGAGTCTTACTCTGTCGCCCAGACTGGAGTGCAGTGGCATGCTCACGGCCACCGCAGCCTCAGCCTACTGGGCTCAGGTGATCCTTCTGCCTCAGCCTTCCAAGTAGCTGAAACTATAGGCGCATGCTACCATATCCAGCTAATTTTTTGGTTTATTGTAGAGATGAGGTCTTGCCAAGTTGCCCAGGCTGATCTCAAACCCTTGAGCTCAGGCAATCCCCTCAACTCGTTCTCCCAAAGTGCTGGGATTACAGGTGTGAGCTACTGCACCTGGCCAGTCCTTTCTTTATAGAAGTCAGAGTGATCCTTTTAAAGAGTAAGTCAGATCTTGTCATGCTTCTGCTCAGAATTCTCCAGTGGCTCCCAGTTTCTCTAAGAGTCAAAGCCAGAGACCATTATCCTACCAAGCCTATGTGATGTGGCCCTTCCCTCCCTCCTGGCCTTCTCTCCTGCTGCTCTTCCCTTGACCTTATCCACTCTCATCACATAAGTCTCCAGCTTTCCAGGCACACTGCTGCCTCAGGGCCTTTGCACTGCTACTCCTTCTGCCTGGAACATTCCTCCCAGAAAATCTCATGGCTCATAATCTCACTTTCTCAGTGAGGCCCACCCTCACCATCTTTTTTCTACCCTCCCCGCCCCCCTTCACCCCACCCCTAGCTACCGCCACCACTTCCCTGGCCTTTTTTCTCCATAATACTTAGCTCCTTTTCACATCCTATAAAATTTATTGTGTTTATTGTTTGTCTTTGCCCACTGGATTATGAGCTCTGTGAGGATAAGGGTTTCTGTCTGTTTTGTTTACAGATGTATTTCTAGTCCCAAGAATAGAGTATGGCTCATAGTAGGTGTGCTTAGTATTTTTTGAATTAGTGAATATGTAGCATTTATATGTTGGAGATCTACTATATGCCAAGTTCTTGGCAGGGCCCTGGGGATTCAAAGATCCTGTTCCAGGCAGGGTCTGTTTGAGAAAGGACATCATTGCCTGCGTATCTGTGTCCTACTCCCTTGGCCCAAAGGCTTGGCCCTTTCTACCTATTTTTGCCGTGTAGTTAGCCCTATCTTCCGTGGTCCCAGGGCCCTCACCTGAATCACACCTCGTGTTATGTAGCTCCATGATGTTGCCACCCTGTTACTTCTGCTTTTCACTGAGGTGGCTCTGGATTTGCATCCACAACCTCAGGTTCCAAGGACATTGTCTTGTATAGCAACCTTCTTGAGCCTGAAAGTAGATTTTTCATTTTCTCTGCCTTTCTGACCTGAATTTCAGTTCTGTCTCTACCACTTGCCAGCCATAGTAATCTTGAACAAATCAGGCAGCTTCGGTGAACCCCGGTTTCCAGTGGGCAGAGACAAACAATAAACTATAAAATAAGGTTAGTAGTAGTACTTAGCTCACAGGGACATGGTGAAAATTAAACGAAACCATGAATGTAAAGCCTTTAGCACAATTTCTAGAAGGGATTCTCTGTCAGTTATTATCATTGTTATTGAGTTGTTATGGGTTAAGTAAGTAATTTGTGAAGCATATTTATACAGGCACTGAATAAATAGTAGTTGTCATGACTGTCCCCACCATCACAACCACCACAACCAGTCCTTTTGGTGTCCCTGCTCTCCCTGGGATGACCCACTAAATCCTGAGAGCTACTTTTTGATCTAGCCTTGCAATGATTTGCCTAACATTCCTGTTTTTTTCCCATTTAGACCTGAAGGAGGACTATGATCAATGGAACAACCTCATTGAAGGCATTGGACCATCACTCACCCCAGGGGCCCCACACCATCTGTCCAGCCTGTAGGCACAACTGGCCATTTGTAAAAGGTCACTTGAGCTGAGTTTCATTTGGGGGCTGCCTGGGGGCACCCATATCCTCCTATCAGGAAGTGGTCAACATGACCCTTTTTCACAGATTGAGAGGACGTAATCACACTGCTGATTGGAAAACTGGGCACTTTGATCTTGGACTTGTTGATTTATACTCACGTTGGACTAGAATCACTTACTGATGGATAAGCTGACTTTCTGGGACCTGATCCCTGATGGTGTGGGGAACAAGTGATGGGGTGGGAGTGGGGAAGACCCAGGTCCTGAGCTGATCACTGTGTGGCCTGGATGTGAAGCCTTAGCCCAGCAAGTCTGCTCCCCCATCTTAGACCAGTGTTGTTTCTTCAGTGAAGAGATGAAGCCAAAGGATGGCGAACCATCTCACCACCATCTCTTGCTGCCTCTCAACCCTCTCCCTCCCCAGGGCCGCTTAGTGATGTATGAGCACTTTAGGTGACTTTCTAGGTTTGGGCCATCATCAAATTTTCTATTTATTTTCAAGTGTTATTGCATGAAACATACTACTACTTAGTACTGAGTTATACTTGTAAGCCCACAGTGGGGCAGGCAGCATGGCTGTCATAGGGAGAGAAACTAAAGTTCCAGGGGGGGTACCTTGGAAGCTTTGGGATTTTGCTAAAAATGTATTTTGACAGGAAACAACACAAGTAGGTTGAGATAAGGAAGATAGAATAATTGTGAAATAGCCATTATCGCAGGCCCTTGCCATAAGACAAAGGTAGTTTGGTCAGTTGAAACTTGGGAGGCCACTCCTAGAGAGATCTAGGAACACCTTGGGCTTACCTTTTACCTCAGATACTATGAACTTCCAGCTCGCTCAGAATCAAGGTGCTTTATTGTCTATGTTCTGGTTGTGAGGCCCCCATCCTGAATTTGTCAGGATTACAGCCTGAACTTCCATTCTGTTCCAATTATAATATAAATGATATTAATACTCATGTTTGCCCAATGTTATGTTGACATATACTCTATTTAATCTGCATTAGAGCAAGATGGAGAGCCTTCTGGAATTGACTTTTCCTTGTGTCTTTATGCTTGCTTGGCCTAAGTGGAAAAAAATCTCTAAAAGGAAAGGAATTCTTCTTAGAGATCTAGCTCAAAGCTGTTTGGGAACATCAACCTGAAACTCCCCCCTCCACTACTTCTCTTTTCAGTCCAAGTGGGGGACTCTAGAGGAGTCAAAAGGGAAATGCATCTCTACACAATAGTCCAAGATCAGGGCCACCTAAGCAAACTACGACTAGGCCTCACTGCTCCACAGCTGGTCTTTCTAAGAGGTGACATACCAGATCCGTTGAGGCTGTGGACCTTGGGAGGGTCTATGAGCTCCCATGGGACTGGGTAGAAGAAGGCTATCATTCAAGCCTTGGGCTCTAAGGTTCTGTGGCCTGGTTTTGAGTCCTAGCTCCACCGTCACCAACTGAGCAAATTTGAACAAATTGTATTCTCTTTCCAGTCTCAGCTCCTGCATTTTTAAAATGAGGGTCTGCATTATGAAGAGTCAGGAGGATGAAGTGAGTGGATGTATAACCCTAGGTTATTTAAAGGTATGCTTCCTACTTTCCAAACATGAGATTTTTCTAGTTATCAGATAGTTATCATTTTCTAGCTTAATTGCTTTCTGGTCAGAGAAAATGACCCATATGGTTTCCATCCTTCAAGATTTTTTAAACTTGCTTCTTGGCCCAGTGTGAGATCAGTGTTGTAAACGTGCCATGTATGCTTTAAAAGGCTACATATTCTGAGGTTGCTGGCTGCTCTTTTACTCAAGCACACATCATGGATTTCCTTCCGTGAGAGCACACGCAGGTATGTAACAGGGCCTTCTGCCCCACCAGCACCCCTCAGCTCTCGCAGAACCAGCCCTGGGCCATCCCTGCGTGTGCCCCACCCTTGTACTTGTTCTACAAATGCTGAGGGGCCAGTTCTGATGACAGAAGCACATGAAACCCAGCTTCCATCCTGGCCCCATAAATAACACAAGTATATTTCATAAAGCCCTGAACAGGAGACCGGGAGCCTCCCTAGAAAAGGGAGTGGTTCAGAAACTGTATCCCTTTCCTCCATTCAGCTGATGTTCTGGTAAGGACTCATTTATCCAGCAACAAAAAGAAGTAGTGGAGGGGGGAGTTTCAGGTTGATGTTCCCAAACAGCTTTGAGCTCCTCCTGGGCTCAGGCAAGGAATCTTTTCACCTCGGTTTCCCTAAGTGCTGGGATTACAGGTGTGAGCCACCACTCCCAGCCGTCTGCATCATTTTTATCCTTACTCTGGGACCCAGGCTGGTGAAGCTGCCACTATCTGGAAGCATTGCCAGTCACCATGGTGGAGCTAGAAGGAATTAGCTAGAATCGCTAGAAGGAGTTTTCCGTGTAACTGAAAATTATCCTTTAAGCCATAAAATATAATGTTATTTTGAATGGCAATCTACCGAAAAGATAATGCACACACTTTTTAATCAAAGTATGCTGGCCTCATTTAACTTTTTAGGATGTCCCAGTCAGGCTAGACTATTTTATATGATGGTAACAAGCATCCCAAAGAGCAACAAAGCTTTATTTCTTGCCCATGCTACTTGTCCTCTGCATCTTTTTTTTTTTTCTCTGAGACATAGTCTCACTCTGTTGCCCAGGCTAGAGTGCACGATCATGGCTACTGCAGCCCCAACCTCCTGGGCTCAGGCAATCCTTCCACCTCAGCCGCCCGCGTAGCTGGGGATATAGATGTGCACCACCACACCTGGCAATTTTTTTTTTCTTTTTCCCTTTTTTTTTTTTTTTTTGGTAGAGGCAAGGTCTTGCTATGTTGCCCAGCCTAGTCTTGAATTCCTGGGCTCACATAATCTTTTCACCTCGGCCTAACTCTTGCTGTTATCCAGCCTAGTCTTGAACTCCTGGGCTCAAGGAATCTTTTCACCCCGGTTTCCCTAAGTGCTGGGATTACAGGTGTGAGCCACCACTCCCAGCCATCTGCATTATTTTTATCCTTACTCTGGGACCCAGGCTGGTGAAGCTGGCACTATCTGGAAGCATTGCCAGTCACCATGGTGGAGCTAGAAGGAAGCTTCTGCCCAGAAGTGACACTCATTATTTCTCTTCCTATTTCATAAGCCAAAACCTGTCATCTGGCCATTCCTAACATCCAGTGTCAAAATGTCTGTGCCAAAATGTCTCTTAGCCAAAACGTCTGTGACCAGGTGTCATGTCAGAAGCAGTGCCCTCTGGCCTCTGGAGGTTTGGATAGCTGTTTGCACCTTCACTGTGTGGCCCCCAGCAGCTATCCTTTAGTTCTTTTGGTTGCTGTTGAGTTTATGTTGTCTCCCTGTGGCCAGGCTGCCAGCTGTCACCCTTCACTGCCTTTGATGTTCTAGCCCCTAGCAGCCCTTCCTGGTCACTTCATGTTTGTGACTTCTGATGTGCGTGCGGTGGACCAGAAATCGGCCTTTTTTTTTTTTTTTTGAGTTGGAGTCTCACTCTGTCGCCTAGACTGGAGTGCAGTGGCACGCTCCCGGCCACCGCAGCCTCGACCTGCTGGGCTCTGGTGATCCTTCCGCCTCAGCCTTCCAAGTAGCCAGAACTACAGGCACGTGCTACCATGCCCGGCTAATTTTTTTTGATTTATTGTAGAGATGAGGTCTCACCAAGTTGCCCAGGCGGGTCTCAAACCCGCGGGCTCAGACAATCCATTCTTCTTGGCCTCCCAAAGTGCTGGGATTACAGGCTGAGCCACCGAGCCCTGCCAAAATCAGCCACTTTATTTAAAACTGTGTCTAAAGGAAAATTGGTAGTCACTGAGAGAGAGCTTTAGGGATTCTCCTGCAGCTAAAGTGTGTTGCCTTTAGTGTATGGATTTCATACTCCTTCCTCTGAGTGCTCAGAAGGGTATCGTAAGGCCTTTGGTCCATTGTTCTCATTTTTGGTTAGCTTCCAGGGAATCAGACACCTGGCAAATGGCCTTTAGATAAGCAAGGTAATCCTGACACTGACTGGCATGTGCTGATAAATTGCATCCTAGTGAATCTTTTCCAAAAAGAGAATATCTTGGGTTTCCTTTGCATCTTCTGGCTCCCCATCCCATTGCGGAACTCTACCCATGAGGCCTCCTTCTAGTGCATTTTGAAGTTTTTGTGCATGGATGGGTTAGGAAGGAAGGTAAGTAAATAGTTCTTCCACTTCCTGCGCTTGTCAACCAGCTATGGCTGGTTGGGTTCTTGCTGTGTCCCCAGTGCAGTGCCCAAGCCCCTTTCTACTGTGCATCCTGACACAGCTGCCCCTCTTGCCTTCCTCAGAAAGATTGCTGGGCTCTTGAAACATCAAGTGATGGACTCTAACTCTGTGTCTTGACCTTGTGGGGACCTTCATCTACCCCCTTTTTCTTCTGGAGCACCTCTTATCCCTAGACCCACAAAGTGACAGAGGTCCAGGAGAGGACATACTCTACATTTGGGACTTATCTTCAGTAGGAAGCTCACTTTCTGTCAGATCACTGACAGGTGCGGAGGCCAGGTGTTCCTGGCTATAGCTGCATAGCACAGTGACAATGATGGTGGTGACAAGCATCGTCACTGTATGTCAGAGACTGTGCTCTGTGCTTCACATGCATTATCTCATTGACTTCTCACATAACCCCATGAGGCCAGGTGGCATTGGCCTCATTTTATGTATGAGGAAACAAATATAGGGAAGTGATTTCATCAGACTCTCAGCAAGAATTTGGCAAAGCTGGGACTTCGGCATCAAAATCTGATCTCTTAATCATTATGCCGTAGTGCCTAATATATATACTTGGTTTTGAACTTTCCCTTGTTACCTCAAACTGTCAGGGCATGGAAGTGTAATTTCATGCTAGTCTGACTCAGAAATTTCAGTCTCCAGCAATTTCTATAGGACCTGTATCCTCAGTGCGATTGGGCCACAGGTTGGGAGAGAGAACTGAGTTTCACTGACAACTGTGGGCCAGATACTCTCGATTTGATAGGTGGGGAAAGCAGTTCAGGGATTAAGAATGCAGGCTTTGAAATCAGACAACTCCAACATTATTAGCCCTGGGACTTTATGCTGATTTATTAACTTCTGTGACCTTTAATTTTCTTATTTATAAAATTAGAATTCTAATAGTATTTACCTCATAGGATTGTTGTTATAATTCAATAAAATAACACTGTAAAGCACTTAGCACAGTGGCTAGATTTAGGGCTTAATCAACATTAGCTATTACTAGTCTTATTTTATTTGCGTCTCCTCACATACCTACAAGGTTAGGTATGATGTGCCCTTGCACTAAATGGCCCCAGTGGTCTTGATCGTAGTTCTTTTTTTTTTTTGAGTTGGAGTCTCGTTCTGTCACCCAGGCTGGAGTGTGGTAGCACACTGATGGCCACCGCAGCCTCAACCTACCGGGCTGAGGCGATCCTTCTGTCTTAGTCTTCTAAGTAGCTGGAACTACAGGCACACGCCACCATGTCCAGCTAATTATTTATTTATTGTAGAGATGAGGTCTCACCAAGTTGCCCAGGCTGGTCTCGAACCCATGGACTCAGGCAATCCTCTCATCTCAGCCTCCCAAAGTGCTGGGATTATAGGCGTGAGCCACTGCACCCGGCTTGATCTGAGTTCTTATTCTGGCTTCTAGTTTCACAGTTACCTTCCTTACATGGACACTTGTAACTGCCACTCAGCTACCACCATTGTGTCCTCATGTCAGGGTGGGCAGGGTGAAGAGACAGTGTCCATACTCTTGGCTCTGATTTCCCTGCTCCTCACATCAAAAATCAATATCCCTGCCCTTGTTCTAGGCTTACAGTCTCTCTCTCGAGTCACCAGGAAGAGGCCACTCTCCTAGGTTCTGGCTTGGGAGTTAACTTCTCACCAGATTATCCAAGCACACATCTATGCACCAGAAGTAAACTGAAGGTCCTAAAATATCAATGGGAGAAGCAGAGGAGATCTGTGGAGAGGCTGGCCAGAGGAAGGAGCAAGGCTACTGTGTTCATTTTTGACTGCTGCCTTTGAGGTCGGAGTAAGGGGGCCGAAATGCCTTGTGACCTCCTTGGGAACCCCCAGGCCTGCGAGTGGCGTGTGCATTGCCTCTGCCCAGCTCCCTGCCTGCCTGCTATATGGACTTCTTGCCACGTCCTCCTGTTTCTGCACTCTTTGTGGTTCTCACACCCAGCCCATCCTAATCCCTCCATCAGCTCACTCCTGGACTCATTTTCTCAGTCTCTTGGACTGTCATCTCTCTTTCCCCCTGGCATTCTGCTGCCAAATCTGCCTGAAACACTATTTTTGTATCAAAATACAGCCTGGCAAGGTGGAGGTCTACTGGTTGTCTGGAGCCCTGGCTGGGTTCCTTTTTTTTTTTTTGAGTTGGAGTCTCACTCTGTCGCCCAGGTTGGAGAGCAGTAGCATGTTCAGGGCCACCGCAACCTCAACCTGCTGGGCTCAGGTGATCCTTCTACCTCAGTCTTCCAAGTAGCTGGAATTTTAGGGGCAGTCCACCACGCCTGCCTAAGTTTTTGATTTATTGTGGAGATGAGGGCTCACCAAGTTGCCCAAGCTGGTTTCGAACCCCCAGACTCAAGCAATCCTCTCGCCTCAGCCTCCCAAAATGCTGGGATTACAGGCTTGAGCCACTGCATCTGGCCTGGCTTTGTCCTTGTCTCAACTCTCACCATCTTGTACTCTGTGACCTCGTGTGTGTGTGTGTGTGTGTTTCCTCTCTTGACTTCAGCTTCCCTATCTGTAAACTGGGACACAGGGCAGTGGTTGTTGACTTGACTGATCTCTAAGGCTCCTTTGGTCCTGGGTACATTCCATGTCTCTGTCATTGAGTTATCCAGGGGCCCCCTTTCCTGTAGGTCTGCACCTCACTTCCACTTCCTATTCTGTCCGGCCTCGTTCTTCCTCTCCTGCCTTCCACTTTTTACCATGCACTCTTCTTTTTCCACACTCCCCTTAATATGCACACCCATTCCCCAAACAAACAGCTATACCCTTTCTCGGAGGCCTTTCCTGCCTACAGGGCCTCCCCAACCTCCTTTCTGCATATCTAAATCCTGCTAACGCTTTAGGCCCAATCTAGTCTCACTTCTTCTATGAAAGCCATCCTGATTAAATTCAACTAACATTCAATCTCTTGGCCTTCTGCTCCCCAAGAGAGATCCAGTCTGTGCCATATTTAGCATTGTCCTTTATCACATTATTCCAGGAGCAGGGCCCATCTGTTGGATGGGAAAGAGCATCCTCCTGTTGACTGACATGGTTGGGGGAGGCAGGGATCCCTGGCCCCCGCCCCTCTCAGCTCCCATTCCCCAGCCAGACTTCGAAACAGCTGGGGTTAGCCCAGCCCTTGACATCTCCAGCTGCCTCTGCTTTTCTTTTGGTTTTCCCAGATCCCAGCTGTGGGCCCAGGGCAGCGCCAACGACTGCGTGGCCAAGGCAGCTGGAGCAAACTTCTGAGATGCACGGACAAGTAGCATTTGGGAGTTAGAAGGAGGGCAGAGCTGAGCACAAATCACACCACTGTTGAAAACGAGGGAAAGGAGCTTGCCAGCTTATTTTTCCCATCTTGCTTTCATCTAAAAAAAGAAGCTGCTCAGAAATACAGTCCTCGTCAGCCTGTTAAGCCAGATGGCCCCGAGATGCTCAGCCTGCCAAGTGTGTATATATAATTATTCATCTTCATCAAGTCACACCCAGGTTTGAATCCAGACTTTGACACTTTTTTGCTGTTTGATCTGGGGCCAGTGAATTCTTTTGAGCCTTTGTTTCTTTTTCTGCAAAATGGGGTCACTACTGTCCGCCTTGCCCACCTCAGAATTATTTTGGTGGGGTTGGGTTCCATGTAAGATGTAAGAGCACTTTGTAATCTACAAAGCACAAATATATGTTGCAGTTAATAAAAAGGGCCATATTTTGGTTTTAGCTTAATGTTCTACTACTTAATGAGCTCTTATTCTGGCTAGATGCTGTGCTGATTGGTTTACATACATTGTATCATTTAATCCCAGCACCATTCCTACAGGCTGGTGCATGTTACCCCATTCTGCAGATCAGGAAGGTGAGATTCAGAAAGACGTGCTAGCCCAGCCATGTCACCCAGCATGAAAGTGTTAGAACCCAGATTTGAACCTAAACTGTTGGGCTCCAAAGTCAGTACTATAGCTTCTGTTCATTATCATCTCACAAAAAGAAAGAGGTTCTTGACCCTTTGTAGGCTAACACTTTGATCTCCAGTTAAATGCAAGGAGTTAAGTCAAAGAGCCATTTATATTGAAAACCAGACTGACTCCTAGCAGTGAAATGTACACTTTGAACTGCTTTTCTAGCAATAAAGATGGTCTCCATCCATTATACACCTTGTATAAAGTGAATAATTCAGGGAACAAACTCTTTATCACTGTACCCTACAGACCACGGAGCCAACCAGCTGGCAGAAAACTTAAAAAAAAAAATCTAGCCCAAATATTGTAGATTAGTGATTCTCAGCTCTAGATACACATTCAAATCACTTGGGAACTATATAAAAATACAGATAGGCTGGACCCGCCTCCAGTGATCCAGAGGTACTGATTCAGAAGGTCTGGGGTGGGGCCCAGGAGGGTGTGAGGTCAGCTCCAGGAGTATTCCTGCCATGCAGCCAAGTTTGAGAATCCTTACTATGATTTAAGCCTGTTCTCTTATTTTCTTTTATGAAACTAGAGTAGTTGCTGACTGAAAATGTAGAATTGGAAAAGCCCTTAAGTTATTTGGTCCATAAGGACATGAAGACACCAGGGCTCAGAGAAGTTCAGCAGGTAGTTGGCGAACTCGAATTAAAACCCGGATTAGTTCAGGCATGGTGGCTCACACCTATAATCCCAGCACTTTGGGAGGCCAAGGTGAGAGGGTTGCTGAGCCCATGGGTTTGAGACCAACCTGGGCAACTTGGCAAGACCTCATCTCTACAATAAATCAAAAAATTAGCTGGATGTGATGGTGTGTAGTGGCCTATAGTTCCAGCTACTTGGAAGACTGAGGTTGAAGGATTGCCTGAGCCAAGCAGGTTGAGGCTGCAATGGCCCTGAGCATGCCACTGCACTCCAGCCTGGGTGACAGAGTGAGACTCCAGCTCAAAAAAAAAAAAAAAGCTGGGCTTGGTGCCTCAGCCTGTAATCCCAGCACTTTGGGAGGTCAAGGTGAGTGGATTGCCTGAACCTTTGGGTTCGA
>CAUYQG010069192.1:0-14617 GCA_963574415.1 Tarsius wallacei
TGAATAAATGATTTATGCACAGATGGAAATAATCCACAAGTAAAAAGAGCTGTGAAACAGAGACACTCACCTGTCTGATAAATGGCCATATAGAACGCCTCCCACCACCATTCCAGCCATGAATAGAAATTTAGTCACTGAATTTAGTGACTGAGATTCACATACCAGGTCCCACTAGAAAAAATAAACACCAGCACAGTAAAGCTTTACAACAGCTTTTAATCTCTCAATGTGACCTGAATAAAACTCCATAAAATGACATAAATGTTTCAATATGTCAGGCGTTGGCTTCCCTTTTGAATATTACCTGAACTTTATCATTCAGGTTTCAGCCTAAACACAACTTTTTCTATAAAGCCTCCTCTAAACCTGTAGGTTTATTAATGGTCACTCGTACTTATACTAAGTGATCAACCTTGGTCACAGAGTGCAATCATTTGGGCACCATTAAAAAATTTACTGAATCTTGAATATTGCTGAAGACCTTCTATGACTGCTTTTAGGGTACAATCTGAGCAAAGGGCTTTGGATCACCCTTCTAGATGTTTCTAATTTGTGACCACAGGATGAGTCTTGCTGACTTCGCATAACATTTATAACAAAATACAGGAATTACCTGCTTAAACTGTGGTCTTCCCAAGAATAAAAGTACCATGAGAGTAGAATCATAACTATTTTTAAAAATTTTATTGGCCTCATTTCCTATGTACATTCCTGACATTCAATGGAAAAACAATTAATTTTGTTGAAAAATAAGAATAAACACTTACATGTGTCTAAAGGCTGGAAGCATGTTATTTACCTATGTGTATTTCTAAACACCCAGGTCACATTCTCATAACAGAAAAATGAGGCCTCTTACCTCAGTCACAATGGTGGATGGAAAGGAACTCTGGTCATACACCCAGCCGTCCACACAGGGCTCTGTGTCTGGCTCACTCATGTCTGGAATGGCCGCATTCAGGTGAAGGAGCTGCCACTGGGGATGGACGAAGCGACGACACTTCTCTGGCCTCAGGTTTGAGTCTAGTGGGATGGAGATTTTCAGGAGGGCATCCTGACTGAGAGTCCCAGTGCCATTGTCAGAGACAGTATCATTGTCCAGGATGTGGACCCAGCAGCGATGTTCAGGGATGGCTGCTGTGAAGTTCTCCAGTACAATGTGAGAATAAGCTAAAACAGTGGAGATCAAAATAAAAACCATCTGAAGGATCTGGAATCTTCCCAGGCCTCCAACTTGATCCAAGAGGTCATGAAAGGACATTGAGACAGAACAGGTGATCCGCTGAGTAGGCAAAATTACGGCAGCCAGGTAGGTTTAAAGAGAGAAAATGTTTCTTTTCATTAAGTACATTTTGATCCTAACCCCACTTTCTTCTAATAACCTACTTTATCTCTGTATCCAGGCCATGGAAGATGGTTACACAGGTTATTGGTCAACCTGATAGTTAACCTTTTTTAAAAATTAAAAGCAAAAACACTATTTTGCTGAGACAACTCCAAACATGCACAACGAAATCTGTTTAAAGTTCTACCTTGCAAAAATTCATGATGCCAGGCTTACCCCAAAAAAGCATTGACCTTTGATCACCACATCTTCCTTAACAAAATAAGATAAACATGTTACATGGTGTTCAGTTTTTTCCAGAATTTGTAATTTGTGACAATCAAAAATGAAGTGCTCTTTAATTTTCCTTTAAAACATATTAAAAGTAAATTCTTTGCTCCTTTAGCATTGAATTTTGATTTACAAAATTAGTGAAAACAATGATTTTTATAAAATTTTTCAATGTAGGGGGTTCACACAAAGGTTTGTTATGTAGGTTTATCGTATGATGGTGATATTTGGATTTTTATTTTACTTGACTTCCAATTAGTAAAAATGGTGCAAAATAGGTAATTTTTCAACCCTCTCTTCTCTCTGCTCCCCTTTAAAAATCCCCAGTGTCAATTACCTATTTTGTAACATTGGGATTGACAGTTGAGGGAAACTATCGGGGAGGGAGGGGCACATCTCATCAGCAAGTGTACCTGCATAATGAACGTTTGTATACCTAACCCTGAATCATACTCCACATCTTTAAAATTTAAAAAATATCTCCAGTATCCATTTTCTCATTTTTATATCCTTGTATACCCAGTGTTTAGCTTCCACTTACTACTAAGAACACACAGTATTTTGTTTTCTGTTTATTAATTTGCTTAGACTAATGGCCTCCAGCTGCATCTATGTTGCTGAAAAAGACATGACTGTGTTCTTATTTATGGATGCATAGTATTTCATGGTGTATATGTACCACTTTGTCTTTCTCCAGTCTACTGTCAGTTGGCACCTAGTTTGCTTTTCCATACCTTTGCTATTGGGAAGAGTGCAGTGATCATCATGTGAATGGGAGTGTATTTTTGGTAGAAAAATTCATGTTCCTTTGGGTGTGTACCCAGTAATGGGATATCCAGGTTGAGTAGTAATTCTGCTTTTAGTTTTTTGAAAAAATCTCCAAACTGCATTCCAAAGGGACTGCACTAATTTACATTTCTACCAGTAGTGTATCAGGATTCCTTTTTCCTTGCACAAATATCTATTGTTGAGGGTTTTTTCTTATTAATAATAACCATTCTGACTAGTGTGGAGTAGTATCTCATTCCGGTTTTGATTTGCATTTCTTTGATGATTAGTGATATTGAGCATTTAAAAAATATATTTATTTGTTGCTTGTATGTCTTCTTTTGAAAAGGGTATGTACGTTGTCCTTTGCCCATTTTTAATATGGTTGTTTTTGCTTGTCAATCTTTTTAAATTAAGTATATATTCTGGGTATTAGTCATTTGTTACATTCATAATTTGCAAATATTTTCTCTCATTCTGTAGGTTGTCTATTTATTCTGCTGATAGCTTATTTTTCTATGAAAAGCTCTTAAGTTTAAGCAGTTGAAATATGATAAAATAATTCTTTTTTTGACAACAGACTGCATCAGGTCAAACGAGGGAAGTGAGAATAGTGACAGAGGGCAGAGTAAGTTGGGCTGTGGTAAGCTCATAGAAGTTTATTTTTTCAGGTTTGATGATGCATTCCCACAACATATGTGAAGACCTTTTTTGTGCCAATTCTAGGAACATGCGAACACAGTAAGTGCAAGATAAGGTCTTCACGGTTCTCATAGCATACTGAGTAAAAAATAGGTACATAAATAATCATATTCTGACATAAAATAAACACAGTATTGTGTCACTTAATAACAGGGATACATTCTGATAAATGTGTCATTAGGCAGTTTTGTTGTTCAAACATCACAGAATATACATCTCAAGGTTTTGGTGTTTTAAAATACTAATTACTATTTAAGAAAATCCCTCTCCCATTAAAAAAGCTGTGTTTTTTTTTAGTTTTGATTTTACAGATGTGGGGTACAATTTAGGGCTAAGTATACAAGTGGTCATCATGCAGGTGAAGTTTGGGCCTCCTTTTGGTCCCCACTTCACCTGGTTTGAGATCAGGTACACTTATTGATGTTATGGCCCTCCCCCTCACTCTCCTGGTAGTTTCTCCCTACTGTCAGTGCTTTTCTTATAATTTTATAACAAATGTTTTTTTAAATTTATTGTCAGTGTCCGTTTATGAGTGAGAACATGTAGTACTTAGTTGTTTCTGTAATAGATCACTGAGTATTAGACTCTAAATTCATCCAAGCTGCTATAAAGTTCATAATAATTTTGTCCTTATTTATGGCTGTGTAATATTCCGCCATGTGTGTATGTACCACATTTTCTTTATCCAGTCCACTTTTGATGGGCAGCACAGTTGGTTACATGTTTTTGCTATTGTAAATAATGCTGCAATAAACATGCATGTGCTGGTATCTTTTTTGTAGAATGATTTGAGTTCCTCCAGGTATATTTCCAGCAGGGGAATTGCTGTGTCATATGGAAGGTCGAAATTTAGATTTTTTTTAGGAATTGCCACACTGTTTTCCACAGAGATTGTACTAGTTACACTCTTACCAACAATGTAGACGAATTCCTTTTTCCCAGAATCCTACCCAGCATTTTTTTATTATTTATCCTATGTTGGATTAATAATCCTTGTGCCTGCTTTGTGGTAGATGTGGCTCCTGAAGCTTGTTTCTTATCTCACCCTAGAGAGACTGATTGAGAACTTTAAGAGTTAATCTTCTCTCTCCGTTCTCTTTCTCTTTTACTTTTAAATAAACTTTTCTTTCTTTAAAAAAAAAAAAAAAGAAGGCTGAGGCAGAAGGATTGCCTAAATCCAGCAGGTCAATGTTGGGGTGGCTTTGAGCATGCCACTGCACGATCCTCCCCAGTTGTTTTTTGAGTTATTGATGATGGCCATTCTGACTGGAGTTAGGTGGTATCTCAGTGTGGTTTTAATTTGCATTTCTTTGATGATTAGTGAGGCTGAGCATTTTTTCATGTATTTGTTGGTTACTCATATGTCTCCTTTTGAGAAGTGTCAATTCATATCTTTTGCCCACTTTTTAATAGGGCTGTTTGTCTTTTTCCTTTTGGCATGTTTGAGTTCCTTGTAGATCCTGGATGTAGATGTTTGTCAGATATACAGTTGGTAAATATTTTGTTCTACTCTGTGGACAGTCTCCCTGCTCTTTTGATGGTTTCTTTTGCTTTTCAGAAGCTTTTTAGTTTGATGAGGTCCCACTTGTCTATGTTATCTCTTATGGCATGGGCATCAGGAGTTTAGATCAGGAATAGGTTGCCAGGTCTTCAAGATTTTCATAGCCTAGTGAGTAAAAAAGTGGTATATAAATAATTATACTCTGGCATTATAAAGTATACACAGTATTATGTCATTTAATAACAGGGACACACTCTGATAAATGTGTCATTAGGCAGTTTTTTTGTGTGCAAACATCACAGAATATACATCTCAAGTTCTTGGTGGTTTAAAATATGAATTCTACTTTAATAAAGCCTCTCTCCCACTTAAAAAATAAAGACTTTTTTTTTAGTTGGAGTCTCACTCTATCGCCCATGCTGGAGTGCAGTGGCATGCTCACGGCCACCCCAACATTGAGGTGCTGAACTCAGGCGATCCTTCCGCCTCACTCTTCTTTTTCTTTAAAAGAAAGAAAAGTTTATTTAAAAGCAAATTAAAGTGAGAAAGAGAAGGGAGAGAGAAGATTAACTCTTAAAGTTCTCAATCAGTCTCTCTAGGGTGAGATAAGAAACAAGCTTCAGGAGCCACATCTACCACAAAGCAGGCACAAGGATTATTAATCCGACATAGGATAAATAACAAAATAACCTGGGTTTCACCCTGTAGCATATCAATCATTGTAAAGGTACATCAGACCTATTATAAAACAGAAGGGACCATTTTCTCTTGCCAATGTTTACCTGTTTTAAATTCTCAGTTTAAGCTACAACCTAACTACATGTCTCTAATGTTTTAAATTTTTCTTTGGACTTCGCCTCAGCCTTCTAAGTAGCCAGAACTACAGGTGCATGCTACCATGCCTGGCTATTTTTTTATTTTATTTATTTATTTTATTTTGGAGATGAGGTCTCACCAAGTTGCCCAGGCTGTTCTCGAACTTGTGGGCTCAGGCAATTCTCTCACCTTGGGAAAAAAGGTTATTGTTTAATCACAAATGTTATGCAGCAGTTGGCAACGCAATAGATCTAATCTTAAAAATATGTTTTCATAAATATATGTGCATTATTTCAGCACACATTCATAATTGTTCTTTTTCTATAGTGAGAAGGTCTCGGGCACAGAAAGAAGTTTGGGGAAGAGAAAAACTTAGGCCTAAACATGAGCATCCTTACCTTCTCTCTTTTAATCTGAATCTTAGTTGAGATGGAAAAATGAAAGTTATTCCTGTACCTCCCTGTGTGCCACTGGCCATATTCAACCTGTAAGCTGTTGTGTCTTGAAACTCACCATTCAGTTCTTAACTCAACATGGTTTTCCTGAACACTTTCCTATTCTATCTGATGAATAGAATAATTCCATATTTCCAGACCATCCTGGGCTCCCTCTAATAAGAAACTTGTCGCACTGAATAGAACACATCTGTTACCATGTTAACTCCCCATCCCCATCACTAGACCGGACTGCTGTGGGCAAAGTGATTGCTTTATTCACTTCTAGAATCTCCAACAAAGTATCCTGGGGCAAAGGTTAAACAGAACAGACTTGAATTAAAGTTAAACCTCAGAGCTGTTCAGGAAGCAAGTGGCCTACTTGGGGAAGACAGTACAATACAATAGGGTTCAAGGAAATTACAGTAAGCTGAATTTGAAGGGAGACAAAAAAATAAGCAAATGAAAAGCTTAAGCCAGGGACTCCTAGTTAAAGGAAATTATCTGAAACAAAGTTTAGAGTCAAGAGTTTCCATGGCCTAACTGGGAACAACTTGAAGATGGACTGAAGAAAGTAATGAAGCTTGCAGGTTGTGGGGGGAGAATGTGTGAGATAGAGGTGGCCTCCTGGCTGTCACAAGTCTTGACTTCCAATTTGGTCCATTGGAGAGAACAAAAACTTGAACAAGTGATTATTTTGGAGTCCTCAATGCCCCCACTTGTCTCATCACTGAGTTGCATCCCTTTTCTCCTCTTTTTCCCTTACTCCTTTTTCTCACATGCTCTTTCCTGGTCTAATAGCTCATTTGTTTCACTTGCAAGATAATTCTATTCTGATTATAGCTCTGAAACACTATCTTCTCACCTCACCTGGTATCCCTGTCTTAGATTCAGCACTGCTGGTCTGACACCAAATTTCCAAGAAAAGACCCAAAGTTAGATCATCTGACACTTATTAGTTCAACTCCCAGAAGTCTTTCAGAAGAGTCTGCAGATATTGCATATTCCATTGGCAAGCTGCAAACAGGTTCAACAGACAATTTCACCATAGTAGGAAATTTTTTAAAAATATTCACATTATTCATTTAAAGTACCTAATTTTTTGTATCAGAAAAAAATGGTATTGTCTTGTGCTATTTCATTTGCTTTTCATTATTTAATTTTATTTCATAACAAAAGCCTGCTTGTAACTTTCTTTTGTACCTTTTTTTTACTACTGAGTATATGGACTCCATTTTATATTAGTTGAACTCCCTACTGTATGACTCTTGGGTCACTCTCAGTATGTGACCTGAAAAGAACCTGTTTGCATGTTTACCAGCTTCCCTTACAACAAGGGCATAGGCGGCCAAGCAAGCCAGTTATTATGGATACAGAATCATACAGTGATGGTGCAAAGGAGCAAGAATTGAATATAGTTTGGTGTGTGATGGTAATATGAGCAGCAGCTCCCAGTTTCCAGAAGTAATAGCAAGAGGGGGCACCCAGTATCCATTGCTAGGGATGTCGAATCCACAACACAGTTGTCCTGTGACACCAGTTCTTCTAAAGCTCTGTCTGACAGCATATGCTGGTTCTTTTTCCCAAGCCTAAATCTTAGAAATTTGTTTTTCTTCTTGTATTGGCCAGAGTCAAACTGGAGCATTGTTAGGAACCAAGCAGTCAGTCATGAGTCATGACATTAGACACCGTTTCTGGAAGCTTCTTGATCTCTAAATCTGCTTCTTCTGCACATGGATTTTGTTTTATACCAGAAAGTCTCACAGTGTCAATCATAGCATGCTCCAGGTTCATCTCCATTTGTATTCTACAACTCGTCAGGTGAAGCCTCTTTCTGTCCTTAGGCTCCCTTCTTTTTGGTCACAACAGAGGCACCAAAAGTAGTTGCAATAATGTATTACTTTGTGTCTGGGATGAGGATTTTGGTGTAATTTTGATTGGAGGAAGAATTCATATCTGTGACACAATATCACTTGTGTAGAGGTTAATCATTTTTTATATCCTTGAAAATCACTTGTCTTTATTTAGATTGTTTTCAGAAATAATCTCTCCAAATTACTTAGGATTATAATAAGTATAAACAAATTTTATGCTGTTAAAAAGCAAATTTACATGCTTAGTTTTCACTCTGCACTGACCTATATATTAATATACTCTGTTTCTTAGTTTACATCTACTGATACATGCCTAATGAGCATCTTCTACCTATTATATCCAAAATATATCTGCTTCTTTCTTTGTCATTTCCTGTCTCATTTAGTGTTATTAGCATTGACTGATTTTCTCAGACTGAGAACATAAAAGCTATCTTTGATTCTCTATGTTCTATGCCAATACTACCTTCCAAAAAATCAAAATCATCAAGTCCTATTGCCTCTACTTTGAAAATATGCTCCAAATTCAGAAACTTGTTACCATTTCCATGGACCCTTCTCTAATTTAAACTCTCATCATATGATCTATAGACTATTTCATAACATTATTAATTGTCTTTGCAGATTGGAAAGGAAGAAAGAAGCTTCAATATTCACAGACATGATTGTCTATGTAAAAAATTTCAAAAGATGAACACAAAAAGATAGCTTCCTGAAACTAAAGTGAATATAGTACAGTTGAAGAATATTAAGTTAATATATAAAGTTAGTTGCTTTGCTGTATATTAGTAAAGAACAATTGGAATTTAAAATTTGAAACATGGCACTGAAAATATAAAAATAAATAAGTTAAAAATAAATATCACACCATTTACATTAGCACCACAGAAACTAAATTTTTATAAATTCAAGCAACAAAAATGTACAATATCTACTGAAAGAAAATGACAAAGAATCTGCTGGAATAAATCAAAGAAGGTGAAGTAAATTGAGGGATATTTTGTATTCAGAAGACCACACATAGCTGAGGTATTATTTCTCCTCATCTTGATCTATAAACTCTCCACTATACAAATTAAAATCCCAGAAAGTTATTTTGTGGATATGAACAAACTGCTTCTAAAGTTTATATCAAATAACAAAAGATACAGAATCGCCAATACAATTGAAAAGAAAAAGAACAAAGAAAACTAACTTGATCTGACTTCAACAGTTAATAAAAAGTTACAATAATCAAGGAAGTAGGATATTGGAGAAAGAATAGACCAATAAACCAATAAAATCGAATAGATAACTCAAATACAGACTCACACAAAGATAGTCAATTGAGTTCTTACAACAGAACAAAGGCAGTTTACTCAGAAATAATTGCTTTTCAATAAATGGTGCTAAAACAATTCAACACTCACATGCAAAACACTTAATCCAGACATAATTTATATCTCTTCATTAACTAACTCAAAATGGACCAAGGGTTTGTGAAAAATATTAAAATTGTAAAGGAAAACATTGGGGAAAATATCTATTCTTTTCATTACATACTTAGACCATCGATTTTTAAAAAATTTTATTTTATTATAGAGATGTGGGGTACAAATAAGAAATAACTACACAAGTAGGCTACCTACAGGTGAAGTCTGGGCCTCCAACTTGCGCTCATTTCCCCTGGTTTGGAATCAGGTACCCTTTGTGTTGTTAAGTGCCCTGCTTCCCTCCTCCCTCCCCTGGCAGTATCCAACGACTGCCAAGCCCTCCTTTGTGCTAATGTGATTAATGTTCAGGTCCCATTTATAAGTGACAACATGCAGTATTCAGTTTTTTGTCTCTGTGATAGATCACTAAGTATGATGGTTTCCAGTTCCATCCAATTTGCTAAGAAGTCCATGATTTTTGTTAGTCTTTATGGCTAAGTAATACACCCTTGTATGTATGTACCCCATTCTCTTTATCCACTCCACTTTTGATGGGCAGTGGAGTTGGTACCATGTTTTTGCTATTGTGAAAAGTGAGGCTATAAACATTTATAAGCAGGTGTCTTTTTTGTAGAATGATTTTTGTTCTTCCAGGTGTATTCCCAGGAAAGGGATTGCTAGATCATATGGAAGGTCAATTTTTAGTCCTTTTAGAAATTGTCACACTGCTTTCCATAGAGGTTGAACTAGCCATCATTCCCACCAACAGTGTAGAAGGGTACCCTTATATCTGTACCCACACCAGCAACTGCGTTTTTTTAAAAAGTAATGATGGCCAGTCTTACAGAATGATATGATTCTATATTTTGAACACCCACGGGAGCTGTCAGAAGCCTCCCCGCACTGATAAACAACTTTGGAAAAGCTTTGGGGGACAAAGTCAATAGGCAAAAGACAGTTGCATTTCTATACACTAGCAACAAGCAGGCAGAGAACCAAATAAAAAGCACAATCCTGCTAAAATAGCCACAAAAAATGAAACACCTTGGCATCCACTTAACTAGAGAAGTGAACAACCTTTACAACAAGAACTACCATCAAATTTTTTTAACTAAACTAAGCTTAATAACTTCAATTTCAATTTAAACATAACTTTCTCTAAGAACCTTACCTTTAACCATGGATTATAGTAGAGTCTTCTCTTTATATTCACTTAGGATTTTGTATCCCAGTTGTTCTTAAATTTTCCAACACATTAGAATTACTTGAGAAACTTTTAAAATACCAGTGTTACCTGGATTTCTCTCCAGATCGTCTCATTTGAATGACCTAAAGTGCATCCTGAAAATGAAAGCTTAATCTATTATCTTCCAGATGTTTTAACTTGAAACAAAGGTTGACCTAGCATCAAAGTTTTTACACATTATGTAAGTACATTTTAATATAGATCTACCCAAGAATAAAAGCTCTCTGATAATATAGGTAAAAAATTTTTTTAGTATATTAACCTTATTATCTCTGACATTTAGTTAGAAAAGAAATGTGTATTTGCTAAAAGATTAAGTTAACTGACTACAGCACTTGCATAGAGACAAAATTTGAAGCATATTCATTATGTGTTTTACCTCAAAACATGGTACATAAGCAGAATATGGTATTTTACCTCAAAACATGGTATAAGCAGAATATATAAACAAGGTTTACAACTTAGTCACAGTCATTTTGGGGAAGTGGCATGGTTCCTATGCCCGGCAATCCACACAGGGCTCACTCATGTTTGAGAAAGTCCCACTTAGATTAAGAAACTGCCACAGAGAATGAAGAAAGCAACAGCACTCAAGTTTGAGTCAAATGGGATAATGATTCTCATCTTGGCTGAGGATCCCAATGTCATTGTCAGAGACAGTGTCACCATTGAGAACATGGGCCTTGCAGTGATGACCAGGTGTGTTTACAGTAAAATTCTCCAATGGAATATGTGGGTATGTTGTTATATGAAGGTAAGCAGGAAAACCATATGAAGAATCTAGAATTTTCCCAGGTCTAAGCTTTATTCAGTAGCTCATGGAAGGTCATTGATCCACAAGAAACGACATAATCATTTTATGTAGCTAAGAACAAATGGGGACTTTTTTCTTTTCATACTGTCACACAAAATCCCCATTGCTCTTGATAACCACTTCTCTTCAATGGGCAGCATCTTACCACTGCTACAGAATTATCAAAGTAGTTTAGCCAAGGCCTTTCAGGATTAGGCAGATCAATGTTTTCAGTAAGGTCATAAAGATCATTATTTCTTGGATATATTTCTAGCAGTTGTTAATCAATTCTGTTTAAAGGTCTACTGTGCAAATGACTTCATCACCAGCATTTTCTTGAAATCACTATTAAACACTGATTTATTTGTACACACTCTCCAAACAAACCAAAGTGTGCCTTCTACATGGTCTAGAGTCTTTTCCTTAAAGGTGATATTTACAACACTGAAGAGTGAATAAGTTCATGTTTTTTAAAAAACAGAAACTGTTTTGCTTGTTCAGTACAATGCTTAATAAAAAGTGTTAACTTAAAAATGTCTGAGATACTTTTGACAAAATGAAATGTAGTACAGTCAATGCCTTTTGATCCATGAAATTCTACTTCCATCAAATCACACCAGAATCCCACGTTGATTTCATGTTTCTTGAAAAGGGCAATGGGATAGATGGGAAGGTCAGAGAAGGAAGTAGTCATAAACTCATGTCAGAGTTTATTTAACAAAATTATTTATATAACCTTTCGAGTATTTTTCTGGGCTAGTGCTTGAATGCGGCAATGTGTTAAGTTCTTCAATCATCTCATTGAACTAAGATAATTACATGGCTGATTACACTTTGATGGTATAAGATACATATATGACAAATACACAACATGCTATGAAAGAATCAAAGAGAAAAATGTCACCAGTACCTCAACCATACTAAGTCAGTGTTGATCATGGCACCAGTTTCTCTTGGTTAAGTATTGTGAGCACTGTGGTATCAAAGACTGAGTCATAAGACAAAGTTGGAGTGGGAAAAAGTTTGGGGAAAAAATCTGGGAAAGATGAACAAATATGTTGTTATGGTCAAAGAGTATTGTACAGCAAATAAATACTAGAAGGCATGTAGGAAATTACCAGGAAAGGATAGGGTATAAAACACACAAAAACAAATATGCCAAAAAATTTAATTCATTCTGAAGAACAGAGGTTCTAGTTCATTATTTCATGGTTATCATCTATAAAACATCTTATAATGAAGATTTCTAAGCCCAGCATGCAAAGATTCTCTTATATTAAGTGAATTCTATGCAGAGTGCAAGAATCAAACATTAAAAAATAATGATATAAACATTGATTTCTACCATCAACTTTAATAAGTAAGTTACACAATCACATTTGTAGCCTCGAAAAGTTTTAATATCAAGAAAAAGATAAGAGAAAATAAAATGTAACCTCTGACTAGAGAACCTAATCAGTTATTTTAAAAGATATATTTTAAAGAATATTGATAGTCATAATAATACAGGGTCCTATGCAAGAATAAAACATAAAAACTTTATTAAAATCCACAATGGGGGACTTCCAGCAAGATGGTGATGGGGCAGCTTGGTCTATGAGAACCTCTGCAAAAGAGAACACAAAAAGACTCTGGCTCTCTCCCCAGGGGCTGCAGATCCCATCGTGGGCAGCCTGCCCTTCACACAGAGCTTGGCTGTGGCCACCGCTGAAGCATCACACAGGTCTGGGCAGCCACTGCAGCTGCCACCGCCATTGCACATCACCTGCCCACGCCTGAGGTGACCCACGACTTCAGACCGTGAAGCCCCTGCAAGCAAGATCTGCTGAGATTGCTGCCACCACTACTGCCACCATGACGTCCTGCCAGGCTGTGGGTCTCCTCCCAAGTGCCTTGAGGCAGCGGCTCACATTTCCCGCTCCTTTCTGGCTCCCTCCCCTCTGGGGCGAGCAGCTGAGATGAAGACCATCTGGAGTGGTGAGATAGCACCACCTGCTGGTGTTTCAAGGTAACAACACCTAAATGGGAAAAACAGAAGCTTGATACACACAGGCCAGATCTGAGTGGTGAACTGGGCAGTGGTGAACTGGGTGGTGATCTGAACTGCCCTTCACAGCAGGCCAGGGGTAACTGACCCTAACTGTGAACAAAGTTACCAGCCTGAAAAGACAGCCAGAAATCAGAACTGAAAGGACATTGGACTTAAACGGAAAGTCTCAGATAGTGCTTGATTGGTTCTGTTAGTTTACTGACTTGATGCTATTTCTTTTGTTTTGTTCCTTTTTTTTTTCTCTTTTCTTCTCTCTGTAAACCTTATCTTTGTATAGAGAAATAACACACCAATAAGGAGGTTGGTTAGCCTGTATGTTAGCATTATTGTATGTTTTAGTTTTTTTTGTATGGGAGTTGGTTAGTCTGTAGCCATAGTTTAATGTTTTTATCTGTTTCAGCTTTTGCCTCCATTTGTTGGTACACTCGTCTATTTTCCCCCTTACTCTCTCTCTCTCTCCACCCCCCACTTTCACCCACTGTCTGTTCCATTCTCTTCCCTCTATTAACCTCATTTTATTTCAGGGAATAAACCCACAACCCCACTGCATGGACAGATTCCAAGGCAGTGGGAAGTGGGTTTCAAATTATCCATACACCTGTTGGTGGATACCAGGATCTTCAGATAGATATTGAATCACAGCTCCCCCCTTAAGTAAATCTCAAAACTGCAAAAAGGACCACCCCCAACCAACAGTGCAACTCCAGAATTGAACAAAGTGAGAAGGCATACATAAAGAAGAATAGGAGATTGAACAAACAGAAGTAAAAGCAACCCCTCTACCCTTGAATAGCAGAATGAAAGAAGACAGTGAAGTGGCGGGAAGGAAAAAGTAGGGAGGAAAAATCTGCACAAATGAAGGAAAACCAAAAGAAGAATATAGGGCTCACACAGACCCCTGGGAGGTCAGACATTGAGAAAACAGACTTCGGAACACAAATAGTGAAGAGCCCCCAGAATGACTGGTCATATGCAACAAACCCAGACATCAAGAAATTAATAGAGAGTATAAAAAAATTGAGAAAAGACAAGAGGAAAATAGGAAGGAGCTGATGACAGAAATAACAGCAGTAAAGAATACTGTGATGGAAATAAATAACAAACTAATAAGCATGGAAAGCAGAATTAGCCAAGCAGAAGAAAGAATCTCAGAGCTCAAAGACAAAAACACAGAACTAACCCAAATTATCAAACACATAGAAAAGAAGCTTAAAAAGATAGAACAAAACCTTCAAGAGATGAACGATTACTTCAAGAGAAAAAACCTAAGAGTAATTGGCCTTCCTGAGGCAGAGAGAGAAACAGAGGCCACACTGGAACAAACATTTCATGAAATCATTCAAGAAAACTTCCCTCATCTCATCAGTGATGAAAAAATTCAAACACAAGAGATTCAGAGAACC